>CM076576.1:531241743-531497644 GCA_034641835.2 Pinus albicaulis | reverse complement strand
GGGTTTACCATGGTCAAAGAGGCACAATGACTCCATCATGTTGCTGATTAATAGACTGAGTAAGTCTGCACATTTTATACTCATACAGTCTACTTATAAGACTATACAGATAGCAGATATTTTCATGAGAGAAATATTTAGACTGCATGGCATTCCAAAGGCTGTTATTTAGGACAAAGATGTTAAGTTTAATTTTGCATTCTGAAAAACTCTTTTCACAGGTCCGGGGACCCAAATAAATTTTAGCACTACTTATCATCCCTAGACAGATGGTCAGAGAGAGCGAGTAAACCAAGTTTTCGAAGTAGCCAACCAAATGGGAAGAATATTTGCATCTGGTTGAATTTTCTGATAACACTGGTTATCAATAGTGCCTTAAGATGAGTCCTTTTGAAGCTCTATATGGGAGGCAATGTCGTACACCCATAAATTGGTGCAACCCCAAAACGAAATTAATGTTTGGGCCAGAAATGTTGGCTGAAATGGAGTCAAAAGTGAAGAATATTAGACAAAATTTGAAAGCTGCACAAGATTGGCAGAAAATACATCCATATAAGAAGAGGACCTATCGATAATTTGAGGTAGGTGATCATATTTATTTGAGGATCAAACCGAAGAAGAGCACCTTTCAGTGGACCTCTTGTGCCAAATTTGGATCCCTGATTAGTGGAACTTTCCAAATTTTGGAAAAGGAGTGGGACTCGTAACCTATCATCTAGCTCTACCCAGTCACATTCGAGTACACAATGTGTTTCATGTATCTCTGTTGAAGCATTATGTGCATGATGCAAAGCACGTAATTCATTGGAAAAATATTCAGGTAGGATAGAGATACAAATCCTAACTTAAGATATATATTATGATGAGGAAATTGACATGAAACATTGTGGTTGCAGGTAGAACCGGATGACGAGTTCCTGGTCGAGCTGCAACGCATACTTGAATGAAGGGAAATTGTGCTCCGCAAATGGGTTGTCGCTTAGGTTAAAGTGCAATGGAAGCACTTTAGCCAGGATGAAGCTACTTGGGAGGATGAAAAATTTGTGAATTTTTTTTACCCAGAGCTCTTTGTTGAGTTAGAGTAAAAACACCGAGGACGGTGTTACTTCCAAGGGGGGAAGTTGTGATAACTTCATTAAAGATAACTAGTGTTAACTAGTTACAAGACATTTATTTTTATTTATTTTGTCAAGAAAATACTTAAATCATTATTTTTTCTGGAAAGTTATTTGACTAATAATTAATTATGAATAATAAATTAGTTGAGAGAATTTCCTATCAAAAGTGAAAATTTGATGGTAAAATGTGCCAAGAATTGGGAAATGGTTGGGGACAGTTGGAAACAGTTACCCACTCCTGCGGGGATAGAGGGCGATCCCGGTGAGGGAGTAGGGGGTTTTGTTCGGAGACGGGGGAAGAGTATGGAATTCGCGGAGTTGGTAAAGACCGAGTGGAAAAATACTCGAAATCCTTGAACAAATTATTTTTAAATGTGCCCCGATTTCGAGCGTCCTAAGGTCACAACAAAAAAATTAATCCATGTTAACCCGTACCATCCAAGATTGGGCTCGGGGGTAGGAAGAGGATGTAACCGCCTCTCCTGATGGTTGGGAGGACCACAGCTTGAATCTGCTAAAATAGATAAGTATTACTGTGAATTCTGAGTAATTTACTACTAAATTGGAAATTTGTCCATAGTTATACAGACGTTTAGGTAATGTTCTGTTAATAAAAAAAAATGCTTAAGACAGGAAATAAAATCTGAAAGTATTATTAATTCTTTTTCTGTTATTTTTGTTTAAGACAGAACAATAAAAAATATTATTCATTCTTTCTCTGTTATTAATGCTTAAGACAGAATAAGTTGAAAGTAATATCTATTCTTTCTATGTTATGAAGGAAGCTAAAAATAGTAAAAACTGAATGTATATAGCAGTTGCTACTAAAAATTAGGATCCTGTAGCAATAACTGTTACAGAACATAATGAAAAAATAAAAAATAGGAAATGGACTACAGAAAAATTATACATATACTCTCATATTTACCATTGTTTGTGATAATTGCAGTTATACTTTTATAAACAAAAATGAGTTATTTGTTCTATAAAGAGAAACTGTATTTTTTTTAATCCAGCCTAAATTAACCAGATTAGAATGTTAACAGAGTTGGACAGAGTGTTGACCTTAGTTCTGGGTAAAAACCAAACCCAAGATACATCGTCCGCGACCATTAAAATCCAGACTATACACGAACTTAAGGATATGGTGGTCTGGACACCAGGTTAATGATTTGGATACATAAATGCAGTTGAAAGAATCTATATAAATAAATAGATAGCAAGAACAATCATTTTTTTTTTCTCAGTAAAAGTTTAATTCTAATCATTGTATGCATGGAAATGAGGAATCATGTAAATGTTTTAGCAAACTCTTATATGTTGAATAAAATAAATAGCTGGAAGAAATTTCATGGCATTAGTAGGTCGAGGGTTTCTACCCAATATAACAGTTTATAAATAGAGACTAGTAAATAATAAATTCCATTAAGACAACCAAGGCTTAAGATCGCGCTTAAGAGGCTTGAGAGCCATGTTCATTACAACAGTTGCTTTAACGAAGTAAAGGCATGATATAAAGACAATATTTTTATGCCGTATTATAGAAAATCACAAAAAAAGAAAATGAAGATGAGAACACGCAATTCCATTTACAAGTCATTTATTTTTATTGCAAATTCCTTATGAAGGAGGAATAAAATAGTTACGGGAACTCTGTTTCATTTAAAAATTCTTCTTCACACAATCATATGTAAACAAAACACACCGATTTGGATTCCTATCGAAAAAGAAAAGAATTCTATCAAGATTTAACCTCCATTTTTCCATGAGAAATAGGAATGAGCTCTAAGGCGGTTAAGACATTGTACCCGGATAAAAACCTGGAAAAGATCCACTATCGAGAAGGCCGAACCCAAATAAATGAAGTTGCAGAACTTCTAACCTTTCGCATGCTCCTTAACCAAGAAGGTAAAAGTTGTTTAGAAGAAGATAGACCCGTTACCTTGCATCAGGGGCACAATAGAAAAACAG
The DNA here is from genome assembly GCA_034641835.2 of Pinus albicaulis. Lineage (NCBI taxonomy): Eukaryota > Viridiplantae > Streptophyta > Pinopsida > Pinales > Pinaceae > Pinus > Pinus albicaulis. The sequence goes on along the minus strand of CM076576.1, from coordinate 531,494,555 downwards.
AGAAGAAGACTGTTAATGCAAATGCTACAGAAGAGAATCCAAGATTTATAACAGTTCGTAGACATTACACAAAAACAAAAGAAAATACAGAGATTTACTATTGCTCTCAGTAGCAAAAGGAATTAACTAAGGAATAATTGTATGAAGAAGTCGAACCCATTGTGAAGACGACGACGTCATACAATCATTTTCTCTCAGATCTTCCAACTCGAATCAGAGAAGTTTGACATGCAGAGATAAAACCCGTGGTTCACACCTCGGTGGACTATGAAAGAATAAGGAAGGTGGAGCCAGGTCTCTCTCAACGGAGCTGAGAGGTATGTGGAGCAAAACCCTCAAATAAAAATGAAATTCATCAAAGACTGGAAGTATACAAGCCATATTCCAAACAAAAGCTAGGGTTTTGGTGGAGAATCCAAGACAACTCCCACCCAAATCTCAGTCGTAGATCGGGTCGAAAACGCACGGTGGAGATCACAACAGGTAAAAGGATAATCGCACCAGTTTACGAAGAAATCTCCTAGCTATACTCTGGAGTTATTACCCAATACTCGGCTCTTAAATTTAGACAGAGGTGCCAACGAAATTAACAGTGGTAGCCGGAAATTTTTTATTGCAACAATAAAAGAAGTATGTATATTGTCGACATGTGGCATAAAATTTTCACGTATACATTCATCCTTAATAGTGAACCAAACTTAAATAATAATATGAGTATCAAATAAATCCAAGCCAAATGATAATCGAATGATTATTACCAGTTATGTAAGGTTGTAATGATATAAACGCGGAAATTCAACATTGACCTATGTTAATATTTGTAAAGTCCATGTGTGTGTATGGTAATTCTTAATTCTGAAAGTGGGTAAGTAATTTTTTTTTTTTTGTGTTCATATTGGTGTATGTGACAGAAATCCTTTATCCAGTTCGTACTGTGAATATTATTTTCCACTCGTAACACCCAAATTTAATGTCATTTATCTTAAATACATTTTTAATTTATAGATTGGAGTTCTTTTAAATTAATTCGTAGTGTGAAATTAAATCCTTTCCCACAAATATTATTTGCCACACCCAAATTTAATGTCATTTAACTTAAAGACATTTTTAATTTAGACATTGGAGTTATTTTAAATTAATAGGATTAACAACCATGTTAATCAAGTTGTGAATTAAAGTTTTTATTTTGAATAAAGATTTAATTATGATATGTTTCCATAAGTCTGATGGTAAAAATTTTCCAAGACTCCAAAGTAGTAAGCATTTATTGGCAGTTACCTTTCCTCTTGGAATAAAAGGAAAACCCTAGAGGAGGAAAGGGGTTCTCTGTAGGTGATAAGGAACAAAGGAGCTAAATGGAGAGAGTATCCAGAGCTAGTGGAAAGCTAGTGGAACTCTGCTACCTATTATTGAAAGGAGAGAGTATCCAGAGCTGGTGGAAAGCTAGTGGAACTCTGCTACCTGTTATTGGAGATGGGACCCGAGGTCTACCTCCTTGAAACACTGTTATGCAATCCTACTTTGGTGAGGAGAACGGGGGAGTTGAGGACATTATTGCCTCTCTCAAGGTTGGGCGGATGCCATCAACTTAACTTTACTTATTTGAGATAAGTAAACTCGACTGGAAAGAAATGGTTATTATTCTTTAAAATATGTTTAGCCTGTAAATATGAATTATGTGTATATGAATATATTTTTACAAGGGTAAGAATAGATTACGAGTATGTGAATGTTTATTATAGGATTAGTAAGGATTCATTGAATGTGGTTTCAAACAATTTTATTTTTCTTGAAATTACTTTTCGTAAAATGAGATTTACGGGGAAAAATAAGTATTAGCTAATATTTGACAGATAATTCAGTAACCAATAACTGGTTAGACACTTAATCCCCATGGGAAATAAACCCCAAACAGACAGTCTATCCTGTAAATAAGAAAAATAATACACAGACTTAAAGTAAACCCTCTTGAGGTGGTCCGGTCACTCATGAAAAGTTTCCAAGGAAATCGATGACATAGAAATAAAGAAATGAAAATCTAAATACCAACATTTAAATATAAGAATATAAAAGATTGTTTTTTCTATTCTTAAAATATAGGAAATACATAAGTACATAAATAAAATTTACTCATAAAATTAAGAAGAATAAAGAGCTATAAAACTGAAGGTAAAATACAAAGTATAAACCCTCTTCGGAATGAGAGGAAACCCAAAATAAGAGACGTGTATAAAAACATACATATACATAAATACGTAGCATAAACTTTGAAATAGAGACATGAAAAGCGAAAAGCTGAGCACTACAAAAAAGAATGTCAACAAATGAAATGGTCTTCGCATATAACCATAAATACAATTAATAACCACAAGGAAAAATATAGGTTGAGCCAGATTCAAGTGAAGCATTACATATATATTAACTTGAATAAATATGGAACCAAACACAGTTAAAATTCTTGAAAACCCTTACATTCTAACTGGTCGTGGTGACAGTGTGGACAAACACTGTTATGCAGTCCTACTTTAGTGAGGAGAACGGGGGAGTTGAGGACATCATTGCCTCTGTCAAGGTTGGGCGGATGCCATCAACTTAACTTTACTTATTTGAGATAAGTAAACTCGACTGGAAAGAAATGGTTATTATTCTTTAAAATATGTTTAGCCTGTAAATATGAATTATGTGTATATGAATATCTGTTTACAGGGGTAAGAATAGATTTTGAGTATGTGAATGTTTATTATAGGATTAGTAAGGATTCATTGAATGTGGTTTCAAACAATTTTATTTTCTTGAAATTACTTCTGTAAAATGAGATTTCTGGGAAAATAAGTATTAGATAATATTTGACAAATAATTCAGTAACCAATAACTGGTTAGACACTTAGTCCCCATGGGAAATAAACCCCAAACAGACAGTTTATCCTGTAAATAAGAAAAATAATACACAGAATTAGAGTAAACCCTCTCGAGGTGGTCCGGTCACCCATGAAAAGTTTCCAAGGAAATCAATGACATAGAAATAAAGAATTGAAAATCTAAATACCAACATTTAAATAGAAGAATATACAAGATTTTTTTTTCTATTCTTAAAATATAGGAAATACATAAGTACATAAATAAAATTTACTCAGAAAATTAAGAAGAAAAAAGAGCTATAAAACTGAAGGTAAAATCTGGATATAACCCTCTTCGGAATGAGAGGAAACCCAAAATAAGAGACGTGTCTAAAAACATACATATACATAAATCTGTAGCATAAACTTTGAAATAGAGGCATGCAAACCGAAAGGCAGAGCACTACAAAAAGGAATGCTAAAAAAAGAAATAATAACTGAAATGGTCTTCGCATATAACCATAAATACATTTAATAACCATAAGGAAAAATATAGGTTGAGCCAGATTCCAGTGAAGCATTACATATATATTAACTTGAATAAATATGGAACCAAACACAGTTAAAATTCTTGAAAACCCGTACATTCCAACTGGCCGTGGTGACAATGTCGACACACAAGAAGAAGTTACTCGCGGTGGGAAAAATCTGAAGATTACAACAAACAAATCATGCACATAAGTAATTAACAATGAAACCCTTATGAGTATGCAAACATCAAAGATAATAACGATAATATCATGTTGTTCATAGAGCTAAATAAAAAACTATAAGTTTAATGGATTGTCTAAAAAATACCCAAACCCTGGAAAATGGTTGGATTCAAAACTTAACAGTACATAGCCTTAAAGACCCTGCTATTAAACCCTTAAGAGAAATTTCTGAGACGAAGAAGGAAGGCTACCTTGGAATGACATTGTGCACCTGTAAGGAAGAGAGATTCATCAACCGGGTATGTCGTAGAGAACCTGAAAACACTGTGGGTATAGAGAGTCGAGATTTTACTTGCATGACAAGCGAAAGGACCATTAACACAGAGATAAATAAACGTAAATGTCACAAGGAAATGTAAATGATATACCAGAACAATAAGATAACGTACCTCAATATGAATAGGTAGCGAGTTCCTCACACCTATTCCATCAGTTTAAACCATTAAATTATGAGAAAAAATAGAGAAAAATGAATGAATAACCGTAATGGTAGAGAAGGGAAAATATATAACTCACCATTGACAAAAAATATGGAGAAAACCCTTCCGGACAGACCACAGTTCATAGGACACAGTGTGAGCACAACTCTCATGGTTATGTTGTCGACAAACAAGTGGTCTGCACAAGGAGTTCCGAAAAAACCCTTAAATTCCTCATATTACAATGCAAAAACTATACGTACTTTAGAATCAAACTGAGGGCAGAGAATAATGAGAAAGGGTAAGGCATAATGAAACGTAGAGAAGGGCCACATGCTTACCATAGCCAAAACACCAGGAGAATGACAGAGGGTTTTCCAGAGTTGCAGAGCATTGGTGACTGAAGCAAACAACCCAATAAGAAATGCGGTTAGGGTTCGGGGGGTAGGGTAATACCCTAACCACCCTAGGGACCTTATCAACCATTGATCCATATCTCAAATCGATGGTGGATGGTTGAACACTTATCTCCACAAATCAACACGGTGTCAAATCAAAGCTACGACAGATCCAGGTGGAGTTAAAACTTATATTCAATCATTTAATAATTTAAGTGAGCAGTCGGATAATCAAACTCGGCATTATTATTTGTAAAATGAAAATCCAATGTTCTATATGATTTCTGATCAACATAGGCGCGGGAGGAAAGATTAAAAAATGGACTCAAAATCTTCAAATGTTTAATATTTATATTATAAGGATGATGGTTAATTGATTTTCCAGATGTGAAATAAATATGTTTAGTATAAATGTGTATAGTATAGGTCTTATTTATTGTCACAACATTGTTGTTGCTCAGTGGCAGATGGAAAATATAATCCTTGGCATTGTAATTATTCATTTCTTGAGGTTGGTTATTAGAAGTAATGTAGACTTGATTGCTACGAGTAATTTCATTGTTTTTTTATTGTGAAAGGTAAATGCTAGGAATGGACATTATAGGTGGTATCATAGCCGCGTTCAAATGTTGGGACCTAAAATGGGTCACCTAAATAACAATTGGTGTGTGTAAAAATGTGCACAGAATTGGAAGGAAGAGTTGATCGAGTGCGATGAGGAGGGGGTCTATACATCAAACACCCAGGACTACAGGCGAAATTCACCCCCAGCCTAACCAAGAAATGAATCCAAAAATGTGGGTACAACTGAGTGTAGACCAACATCAACAAACCAATATATTTATTGAGGAAAAACAATGTCAAAGCAGTAGGCTTCTGGATACTATGTAACAGTTACAAGAAGAAATGATGCAAGTAATAAGTGATAATGAGAGGTTAATGTGGGAACATGAGAAGATCCTTAAAATCCCCTTAGATAAATAGAATCAAGGGATAATTCAACCAAGCCTGAAATGAAACACCCAAGAAGAAGGTGAACAATGACAAACAAAAACTGAGAAGCCAGAAGGCAGCCAAACCCAACGAAGCAATAAAAATAAGTCTTATAACGAAGACGAGTTGGAATGTCTCCGACCAGCAAGAGATAAAGAAACAAAAGGTAGAACTGCAAGGTGAATTTTGAAATATTAAACCTCCCACATTTGATGGAGAAGCTGAAGAAGTAGTAGAAGCATGGATAATAAACATGAATAAATATTTTCAAGTCTAGGAGTACAACAACAAACTAAAGGCTCATTTAGCCATCTATTAGTTGCGGGAAAAATCCACCTTATGGTGGGAAGAAGTTAAAAATGTGCGAGGAATCGAGGACCATAATGTGGCTTGGGACGAATTCCAACAGTACTTTAAAGATAAATATCTAACAAAGCATTTTCATGATGAAAAATCTCAGGAGTTTCATGACTCGAGATTGGGACAACTAACCATGGATGAGTTCGTAACTAAATTTACTTCCTTGTTGCGATATGTGCCATATTTGAGGGATGAAAAGGATAAATTACAATGATTCCTAAGTAGCCTACCTGCTCATATGAAGGAGAAAATCGAATTTGTAAATCGAAAGACCATGGATGAAGTGATTCGAAAGCACGTATGTGATATCATCAATCCACGGTAAAAAGAGAAGCTAGGCGGAGTTGGCCGCCTAATAAAGGACAAATAAGTACTTCAAACTTTAAAAATAACAAATATGGTAATTTTAAGGGTATAGCTAGAAATTCAGCAAATAGACAACCAGTAAGAAATCAATAGAGAACCAAGTGGCGAGCAGAAGAAGGACCCGCCGAAGCATCCAGTAGACCAGATCATGGAAAAACCCAAAAACTGCCATTACAATGTTGGGGATGTGGTGAGTTGAATTATTATTAGAATTTCCCTCATCGTGGAAGAAATGAAAATACAACTAATGTGAAAGAAGCATCCACTGTGGGGGACGTGGTGTGAAACATACCCAGAATCAACGCTGCACTTGAAGATCAACAAGCAGATTACCAGCCAACCATGATATAACTGGAAGGTAAGATGTATTCCCACCCTGTATCTATTTTTGGTTGATCCCGATGCTAGTTTAAGCTATGTAAATCCCAAGATAGTGGAAAAATGTGACTTACAGAGCCAGGGGTTTAAAAATCCTTGGCTGGTACAGTTGGCCACCGGAGCAAAGAGAAGAGTTAATGCAAAATTTTCCAGCTATCCCCTAGAAGTTGGAGACCAACATATAAAGGTTGAATTAAATATTCTACCTTTAGGCTCCTACGATATATTACTGGGAGTGGATTGGTTGGAAGTGCATTGGTCACTAGTGGATTACAAGGATTAAATCATTTATTATAAGGTTGAAGATGGAACACGTCAAGAGTTGCAAGGAATTAAAAGACCACTTCCGTTGCATCCTATTACAACATCTTAATTATGAAAATGCATTAGAAAGGGGTGTCAAATCTATGCGATTTAGGTAGGATTTGCTAACTCTTAAGATAAGACTCCTATGATGGAAAATATACTTGTGGTTCAAGATTTTATGGATGTAGTTCTAGAAAACATACCAGGATTGCCACCAAAATGGTGTAGAAATTATACAAACATATGTATATCAATGGCTTCAATCTGATCAAGCAATGTACTAAAGATAGATACTGAATCCTTCTAAAAATCAATTGCAGAAAATAAACACTATCACCAATCACAACAAGTGCAGAAAAAATCAAATCAAACCACAACATAGATAATTTCCCATGGAAATATTTCCACTCAAAACCCCTCTATCATATATTTTATATTCCATAAGGAATCATGAAACAATTACAATGCACTCTTCTCATAAGAGTCTCCTGCAATCTGCCTATCGTCTCACACTGATACAGAAAAAATCGGGCCAACGCTTAGCCAATTCTCGTCCTATCTTCAGCCTGCATTTCTCACACAATTCCTGATGAATGCAACTCCTATTCTTTAGGAGTTTCAGCCTTCCGCAACTTCACAGAGTATCATTGGCATCCTGTGGTGTTTTAACTGCATCTGGGCAGTCTGCTAATATCACAACTAGTAGTTAACTTCCCTTTAACCTTTGTCTCAACTGGGTCTCCACTGGAACTGACATGCATGCAACTATTAATAGTAAATCAGTAGTTGCATGGAAGATCACTGATTTTGAATTAAATATGATTTAATTCAATTGATCTCTCACTAGCGCAACAAACAGTTACAACTAGTTTAATTGATTTTAACTCAGCTAACTGAGTTAATTGATTACTCAAGCATTAAAATCATGAACTTAAATGCAACTTGAACTATAAAACACATATAATCACTCTGCATGCCTCACCAACCACCCTCAACTCGAAATTCATGACCTAACTAAGTTTATCACACTCAGTTAACTATTACATGAAGTGATAATGAGATAAAATAACATTTTATTGTCGAATTTAATTAAGGGACGGATAAATTTGATACATATCCAATTTATTAAATAAATTGAATTTCACACTAATGTATTGCTAGGACCCATCATTACACAACCTGTGGTCCCACACTAGTGTAGGTGTTTTCATGTTGCTTCCGGATGACAATTTCATTGTTTCTTGTTGCAAACTTCAACACTTCCTCTCAACAAGAAAGGAATGTCCTTGCATGTGAACATGCACCTCTTACATGCGACATGAAACTCTTGCATGCAACACTTCGCTAGTGTTTCTCGCATATGCAACACTTCTCTTGTGTTTCTCACACATGTAACTTTTTCATGAAACACTTCTGAAACTGAATATCCCCCAAACAACTAAATCAATATAATGCATTTGTCCTCGGAGTCTTCTAGTTGCTGCTAGTTACTGCACATGTCTACTGGACTCTCTGCGCTATTGACATATGCATCCATGCACTCTGCATTGTTGCCAACTATGATCTGCACTCCAGTATATAACACTTGTCACTCTGATTTCTATCTTCCTGACATTTGACTACTTCAATATAACCGATCCTACTATTGTTGTACTATGGGCTCCTCGTAGCCAAGTTCGATCCATGAGACACACCATCTCTAGGACCCTGCCCAATTTATTCTTGGGATTAATTCTACACATCTCCCCACCTCACACCTGGAGGTATAAGTGCATGTAATCCCTCTGCCCATCTGGCTCGAAATTTCCCCCCTCTTGGAGGTCTCTGCTTGAGTGGACTCTTCCACTCGGTCTCCTCTTTGCATCTTCAATTGTGGCTGCTCCACAAACTTCTGAGACTAGTTATGAGGTTGCATGTTGAGAGGCTCCCTCTCAACCACCAAGGCAATATGTTATGCTTTTCTCCTCAAAGCTTTGCATGCATCTTTTACCTCAAGTGCATGCAGGTTCTTGACTCGCACACATTGTAATTGTCCCGCCATCGCAAAATTTTCTAAAAAAAAGAGTTGATTTTAAATCGACGATATCTCCCTCATCTGAGCTCCGATTCAACCGATTTGTTTTTTCAATTTGGGTATTTTTTCGCAAGGAATCCAAATATACTATTCTTTTTGAAAATTTTGCATCAAAATTTTCAGATATTATCTACAAACTCACGCGCCCAAATAATTCCTTCTCTGATACCATGTAGAAATTATACAAACATATGTATATCAATGGTTTCAATCTGATCAAGAAATGTACTAAAGCTAGATACTGAATCCTTCTACAAATCAATTTCAGAACATGATCGCCAATCACAACAAGTGCAGAAAGAATCAAATCAAACCACAACACAGATAATTTCCTGGGGAAATATTGATGCTAAAAACCACTCTATCATATATTGTATATTCTACAAGGAATCATGGAACATTTACAATGCACTCTTCGCACAAGAGTCTCCTACAATTTTCCTATCGTCTCACACTAATCCAAACAAAATCAGGCCAACACTTAGCCAATTCTCATCCTATCTTCAGCCTGCCTTGCTCACACAATTCCTGATGAATGCAATCCATATTCTTTAGTAATTCCAGCCTTCCTCAATTACGAAGAGTATAATGGGCATCCTGTGGTGTTTTAACTACATCTGGGCAGTCTGCTAATATCACAACTGATAGTTAACTTCCCTTTAACCTTTGTCTCAACTAGGTCTTCACTGGAACTGAAATGCATGCAACTATTAATAGTAAATCATCAGTTGCATGGAAAATCACTGATTGTGAATTAAATATGATTTAATTCACTTGATCTCTCACTAGTGCAACAAACAGTTACAACTAGTTCAACTAATTTTAACTCACCTAACTGAGTTAACTAATTACTCATGCACTTAACTATAACTTGAACTCTAAAACACATAGAATCTCTCTGCATGCCTCAGTAACCACCCTCAACTCGAAATTCATGAGCTAACTGAGTTTATCACACTCAGTTCACTATTACAAGTGATCATGAGATAAGATTACATTTTATTGTCCAATTTAATTAAGGGATAATTAAATTTGACACATATCCAATTTATTAAATAAATTTAATTTCACACTAATGTATCGCTAGGACCCATCACTACAAGACCTGTGGTCCCACACTAGTGTAGGTGTTTTCATGTTGCTTCTGGATGCCAATTTCATTGTTTCTTGTTGCAAAATTAAAAAAACGGGACATAGATTTTACCATGGAACTAATGCTAGGGTCAACACTAGTATCACGAGCACCATACCGAATGAGTGTTCCTAAATTGATAGAGATGAAAATGCAATTACAGGAATTGCTGGACAAAGGATATATCTATCCTAGTGTGTCACCCTGGGGGGCACCAATGTTGTTTGTGAAGAGGAAGGATGGCACAATGCGAATGTGTATGGACTATAGACAACTTAACAAATTAAATGTTAAGAACAAATACCCACAGCCTCAGATCGACGATATTTTCAACCAAGTAAAAGGGGAAACTATCTTTTCAAAAATAGATCTAATATCTTGGTATCATAAAATACTGATAAAGGATGAAGATATCTATAAAACAACCTTCCGAACTAGATATGGGCATTATGAATTTGTGGTCTTACCGTTTGTATTGACCAACGCACCAACAAAATTCATGAGTTTGATGCATGGCATATTTCATCCATACTTGGAAAATTTGTCCTGATTTTTATAGATGATATATTAATCTATTCAAAGAATATGGAGGAATATAAGGAACATTTGCGTATAGTGTTGAAAATGTTGAGGGACCATCAACTATCTACCAAATTCAGTAAGTGTGACTTCTATAAAGATAAAATCGAATATTTAGGCCATGTCATTTCGGCTGAAGGAATAGCAGTATACCCTGAAAGGATAAAGACTATTATGGAATGGAGGGTGCCTAAAAACATAGCAGACATATGATCCTTTATGGGAATGGTTGGTTACTATCGGTGTTTTATAGAAGGATTTTCAAAAATTGTATTTCCCATAAACTCCTTGCAGCGAAAGGGGTGAGTGTTTAATTGGACTAGTGAATGCTAATCTAGTTTCAAAAAGTTAAAACAACTGCTGACCACAACTCCTGTTTTGAAAGTGGCAGATCCAAATTTAGAGTTTGAGGTTTGCACTGATGCCAGCAAGGAAGAATTAGGAGTGGTGTTGTCACAAGATGGGAAGGTCGTGGCATATGAATCTAAAAATTTGAAATATCATGAAGAATGATATTCCGCATATGATCCAAAATTGACCATAGTAGTGCATACACTCAAAATATGGAGGCACTAGTTATTAGGAAAAAGGCTTATGCTGAAAACTTATCATAGCAGCTTGACCAGTTATTTTAAACAAGCTGACTTGAATGCTCGCCAAGCTAGATGGAATGCATTCCCGAGCGAACTTGAATTTGAAATGCAACACATTAAAGGAAAATAAAATCGGGTCACTGATGCATTAAGTAGAAAACTGCATTATGTATATGAATTATACTTCAATCATGTGGAATTCAAGTTTCAGGAATAGGTGAAGGAGGTTGCAGCAAAATATCCTGAATACCAGTTTCTATGGCAGCAAACACAAGATACAGGAAATCAAGGAAAAAAATCACACTATACCATCAATAATGAATGACTACTGATCTTCCGAGGAGAGATATATATTCCTAATCAACTACGTTTAAAAGAGATGATTCTAGATGGGTATCACAAAAGTTCATATTCTGGACACCTTGGCTATTAGAAAATTTTTAACAACATTCAGAAAATATTATTTTTGGTTTGGTATGCACAAAGACATCGTTGAATATTTGACTAAATGTTTGGATTTTCAACAGGTTAAATTTGAGCGTCATCACTCAGTCAGTTTATTGCAACCCATACCAGTACTATATTGGAAGTGGGAAATTATATCGTTGGATTTTATTATTGGCTTACCAAGAACAAAGTGACTCAATGACTTTATAATGGTAGTAGTTGATCGGTTGAGAAAAAAAGCTCACTGTATTCCTGTACAGTGCAATTTTAAAACTATAAATATTGTTGACATCTTCATGAGGGAGATATTCAGATTGCTTGGCATTCCAAAAATAGTCATCTCAGACAGAGATGTGAATTTTACCTCATCCTTTTGGAAGGCATTGTTTACCAGACTAGGCACACAAATCTAGTTTTGCACGGTATATCATCCTTAGATGGATGGGCAAACAGAATGGGTAAACTAGATACTGGAGGACATGCTACGAATGTATGTAATGTAACAAGCCACAAAATGGGAATATTATCTACATCTGGTGGAATTTACCTACAACAACGGGTTCCAGGAATCCCTCAAGATGAGTCTATTTGAAACTCTATATGGTGGACAATTTCGAACACCCATTACTTGGAGTCATTAGAGGAATTTTGAGGTCTAAAAAGGGCCTCCTAAGGAAATAATAAAATAATATCTAAACCAATAAAATAATATTTATGAATTTGCAATTCACTTTTTGCACCAAAATCCATGTAGCCATAGTTAAATTCAATTCAAAAGTTGTACCAAAATAAAATTAATAAAAAAATTGTATTGATGTGACTATACATAAGGATGAGTTTCTCAACCCCAGATGCGGGTGACACACTTGACATGGGTGAACAGAAATTCCCAACTCACGCAGACTGCGGAAACCTCCATTGCAAATCCCCACCTGCAGCGGATCCAATTATCGTTAACTCCTCGCATGCTCCTCACAGAAACAGAGATCATGCAGATCAGACAGGCCCTGTGTCACTTGACCCTGATCATCACCTCGCCCTTACCACCATTAATGTCCATGATGCATAAACTGCAATGCAAACATGCCTACCCCCCTATGCTTGCTCATTTGCTTGAGCTCCACACGTAGTATGATGCGAAGACCATTCATTACCTCTCTGACAAAAATCATCCTCAATCCTATATATTCACCCAATCTATTCTCCTTCCTTCCCTCATCTGCTCTCTACTGCATTTATTTCTCCTCCTTCTGATATGGATGCTCGCTGATTCCAATCAGTTGCGAAGCCTCAGACTTGGAGTGGAGCTGCGCAGTCCCCCTCTGCCTGTTGCATTTCATCCTGCGCACCTATCCCTCAGCCTCTGTAGCTTCTCTTGCCCATGTGTTTCCCCTGCCACCACTCCCAAGTGCACAATGGCACCGAGGATGCGCCAACACACTGTTCATGGTGGCCAGCGTAGAGCTCTTCCAGGTCATTATCACCGTGGCAAGGATAACTACCTCGAATGGATTGAAGGCTCCTCTTCAAGCTTCCCAATCAGTCGTCATTCCGCTCCCGAGCAGCGAGCAGAATCCTCCAGGTACCCTGCGCAAAGGGGAAGTCGAGGCACGAGGAGGTCCACCCCCTCTCCTAGAGCTCCCTCTACGCAGCACATTCTGACACCCTTGAACAGTCTTGCACAGGCGGATGAGCATACAGACATTTGGATTAGGGATTCCGATGGCGTTTGGATGAAATTTCCCGAAGAAATAGATTTAGAATCCCCCATCCTCTACGCTCCTGCAAATCTCCCCAAGCGTATTGCTGCTGAAGTGGAAGCTATTGTGGAAGCGGCTGTCGCGAACGCCCCTGCCTGTCCCATTTATGAGGACACTCCCCCCTGTAGTGATGATGAGGATGAATAATGTCTGTGCAACTGTTCAGTCTTATTTGTTTTTTGTCATATGTGCCCGCTGGGCTTTACTATTATGTTCTACTCTTTTGCTCCTAGATGTATCAGCGCTACTGCGCACAATGTAATGTTCGTTTTCAAGTTTTTTTTGGGCTAGCCCCCTCCCCCGCGGCAGCCCAGAAACAGTGTAAAAAAGGCAGGGATTGGTTAATATCAGCTCACCAACCCTGCCTATAAACTATGTACTTTTATGTTTTCGAAATTAATATATTAGCACAACTTACCAAAAAAAAAAGAATAAGTTTCTCAAGAAAAAGTCATTATCATTGAAAAACTAATGCATTTGTCCTTTGTACTTAACTAACTTAAAATAAAATATAAATATAAATTTATAAATTCTTAATTATATTATATGCTATTAATTAAAATTTATATTATTTAAATTGTATAATAACATGTAATTAATATACTATATAAAAAATAATATAATATAATATTATATAATAAATGTATATGGATATGCATTGTTTCTTTCAAGAAATATGAAATGACAATAATATATTTTGATTCAAAATGTGTGAAATGACATTTATTATGAGTACTTTACTTTGACTTTAAAAGTACTTAGAGCACTACCATGGTTAACCATGAGTTTTCATCCACCATTGAGAATGTGACAAGTAAGTACCTTTAACTCAAGCAATGCCACCTCGACCATTAGGGATGATGTCTTCCCCTAAAATGTGATTGGTTCTCATAAAGTGAATTTTGATTGTACGTTTTCCTTAGGAGGCCTATTTTAGACTTCAAAATTTCCCTAATGAGAAAACTAATTCTTGGACCATAAATGATGGTTGATATGGAGCGAGAAGTTAAGAAGATCTGACAAAATTTAAAAGCTTCCCAGGATAGACAGAAGGTGTATGTGGATCAAAAGAGGACATATCAAGAATTTTAAGTGGGTGATCACATTTATTTGAGAATTAGACTCAAGAAGAGTACGTTAAGGTGGACTACCTATGCCAAGTTGGCTCCTCGATTCTGTGGACCCTTTCAAACTTTGGAAAGGGTGGGGCCAGTAGCCTACCGACTAGCTTTACCAGGACATACGAGTGCAAGATGTGTTCCATGTTTCTGTGCTAAAAAGATACATACATGATTTGAAGCATGCAATACAATGAAAGAATATTCAAGTAGGAATGGAATGGGAATTAACATATCTAAGGAATATAAATGAATGTTTATTAATTTAAACCTTTTTTGGTTGTGGGTCAAACCGGATGATGAATTCCTGGTAGAACCTCATCGTATTCTCGATTAGAGAGAAATAACACTTCAGAGGTGAGCCGTCACCCAAGTTAAAGTGAAATGGAAGCACTTTTTCCCAAAGGAGGCGACTTGGGAAGGTGAAAACTTTGTGTGAGAGGCATATCTAGAACTATTCACTGGAATGGCATAACACCGAGGACGGTGTTTATCTTAAGCGGGGAAAGATGTAACACCTGGATTTAATGAAATTTAACTTAAAGACAATTTTAATTTAGACATTGAAGTTATTTTAAATTAATAGGATTAACAAGAATTTTAATCAAGTTGTGAACTAAAGGTTTTCTTTTGAATAAATATTTAATTATGGTGTGTTTCCATAAGTCTGATGGTAAAAATTTTCCAAGACCCAGCTGATTAAGCAGTTACTGGCAGTTACCTTTCCTCTGGGGATAAAAGGAAAATCGTAGAGGAGGAAAGGGGTTATGTGTAGGTGATAAGGAACATCTAAGGAGCTAAAAGGAGAGAGTATCCAGAGTTGATGCAAAACTAGTGGAACTATGCTACCTGTTATTGGAGACTAGACTGGACAGGAGTCCTAAGGTCCACCTCCTTGAAACACTTCTATGCAATCCTACTTTTTTAAGGAGCACGGGGGGAGTTGAGGACGCCATTGCCTCTCTCAAGGTTGGTCAGATGTCATCAACTTTACTTATTTGAGATAAGTAAAATATGTTTAGTTTTTTAAATAGGAATTCTCTGTATATGAATATCGGTTTACAGGGGTAAGAATAGATTCTAAGTATGTGAATGTTTATTACAAGATTAGAAAGGATTCAGTGAATGTGTTTTCAAACAATTTTATTTTCTTGAAATTACTTCTGTAAAATGAGATTTCTGGGAAAATAAGTATTAGATAATATTTGATAGAATTCAATAACCAATTACTAGTTGGTCAATTAGTTCCCATGGGAAATGAACCCCAAATAGACAGTTTGTCCTGTAAATGAGAAAATGAATACATGAACTGAGATTAAACCCTATCGAGTTGGTCCGGTCACCCATGAAAAGTATTCTATTATAGGAACATATAACAAAGTTTCCAAGGAAATCAATGATATATAAAGAAAGCACTGAAAATCTAAATACCAACATTTAAATAGCAAAATATACAAGACTTTTCTTTTTTCTATTCTTAAAATATAAGAAATACATAAGTATAGAAATACAGTTACTCAAAAAATTAAGAAGAACTGAGAGCTGTCTGACTGAAGGTAAACTCTAGATATAATTGGCCTCTTCGGAATGAGAGGAAACCCATAATAAAAGATGTTTCTGAAAGCATACATATACATAAATCTGTAGCATAAAATTTGAAATAGAGACACGAAAACCGAAAGGAAATTAAGTACAAAAAGAAATGCTCAAAAAAGAATTAATAATTGAAATGGTCTTCACATATAACCATAAATATGTTTAATAACCAGAGGGCAGAATACCGATTGAGCTGGATTCACATGAAGCATTACATATATATATTAACTTGAATAAATATGGAACCAAACATAGTTAAAATTCTTGAAAACCCTTACATTCCAACTAGTCGTGGTGACATTGTCGACACACAGGAAGAAGTTACTCGGCAATGGGAAAAAGAAGAAGAGTACAGAAAATAACTCACGCACATTAGTAATTAACAGTGAAACCCTTACAGGTATGCAAAAATCAAAGATAATACCAATAATCTCATGTTGTGCACATAGCTAAATAAAAAACTATAAGTTTAATGGACAATCTTGAAAATACCCAAACCCTTGAAAAGGGTTGGATTCAAAACTTAACAGTACAGAGCCTAAAGACCCTACTATTAAACCCTTAAGATAAATTTCTTAGACGAAGAAGGGAGGCTACCCTTGAATGACATTATGCACCTATAAGGAAGCGAGATTCATCAGTCGAATATGCCGTAAAGAACCTAAAAGCACTATGGGTACAGAGAGTTTAGATTTTACCTGCATGACAAGCGAAAGGACCATTAACACAGAGATAAATAAATGTAAATGTTGCAGGGCAATTTAAATGATCTACCAGAACAATAAGACAACTTACCTCGAGATGAATAGGTAGCGAGTTCCTCACACCTTTTCCATCAGTTTAAACCATTATATTATGAGCAGAAAAAGAAGATAAATGGATGAATAACCATAATGGTCGAGAAGGGGAAATATATAACTCACCATTGATGAAACTTGTGGAGAAATCCTTCTGGCCATTGTTAGGTTATTTACTGGGTAAACAAACACAATTATTTATTATCAAACCGGGTGTGTAGGAATTAGAAGCATCTCCAAGATATATGGGTTTCATCTATGATCAAGTTAGAAGATGATTTATTAATAATTAAGGAAATTCATATTACAAATATAAATCTAAACTAAATAATTTGTAAATTCAATTATGTAATCAGCAGCAGAAGAATCTCCTAACTTAGGAGACTTGTTTGTCCTTCTCTTACAAAATTACTTCATGAATTAGAAACCAAAACCACTAATGAGCAATAGATCAAGATGCATGAAACAATCACTGAAGAGGCTCTTAAATAAAGAGATGCTGGTTATCCTTCATTACAGAGTCATTCATCAATAATACTGTTGTTAGAAAATAGGAACTTCAAAAAATCATTAAAAAGTAGGAAAAGATGAATTCTAGCTCTAGCTATTAATCAGATGGAATGAATGTTTAAATTAAACATTGGATTGTCCTTTCATATGTAGAATGGGATTTAGAATTAGATTCATTACCACTCATAAAACATCAACATATATCTAATTAATAAATTAAGCATAAAACAAACTAGGTCAAAAACTGCAACTTAAAGTAACTAGAAAGTGCACTTAGCTCAGTGTGGGCGCCCTCCACCCTTGCCTCGCACACTGAAAGTGATTTCATATAATAAAAATTCAGTCAAGAATTCAACATATAATAGAAGAAAATGAAATAGAATAGGTCTTTCAATTAACTCTCCAAAGTCTCAAAAATATCAAATTTAAGTTACACAATTTCTACATATGAATGCCTTCAAAGTCTTAGGCTTAAATAGATAAAATATGAAACAAATTCATCTAAAACGTCTCCTACAGCCATGGCTATCCTTATCCTATCTAATCAGGTCAATCTCATCCATATAATCCCTCAAAATATGGAAAATCCCATAAAATAAAAAAATTGACCTATTCCCTAGGGATCTCCATAAAAACAGGTATTGTTTGACCGCCTTTGACTAGTCATGTTTAAGCTTGGTTTGAAAGAATAAATGGGTGTACATTTAATATTAGTTCCCAAGCTTTCTAGAAATGTATCCAGCTCGAGCCCAAGTGTCCTGAAAATATGACAACTATGAAGCTATTATGGGAATTTCTGATCTGGTCCAAAAATGCACTTAAAATTCAATTTTTATAAAAACTTCTAAGAGTTGAAAAATTAATTTAAATACTTGTATATTAATTTAATGGGAAAAATAGGGTGAATATGATGGTGTATGGATGGAAATCATAGTACATAAAGTGTATTTTCATAAACAAAAAGAGATAAAAAAACGAGGGCCAACATCTCCCCCAAGTTGATGTTCAAGCATGTCCTCATGCTTGCTTCTTCCTTTTAGACCTCCTGAGTTCTGATGTTGATCTTGCAGTTGACCCTGAAGCTTCCTACTGTGTTTCCTGCAAAAGAGATTCTATACATTTGTACTATTCCTCTTTGTCGATTGAGGCTTTGACCTTCTGCTTCTCATATTTGATCTTCCAAGAATTTTTCCCCTTAATCCATTTGAATGCTTGCACAGTAAGAATAGTATTCTTTTCTTTTAGTTTTCCCAGTTAATCATTCAATATCTCATTATTTTTTATCAAATTTTCATTATTTTTCTTGTATGTTTCAGTTTCTCTCTTCAAGTGCCTCTCCAATATCTTTCTTACCTCAAGATTATCAGTCAATTCTCTGATTTTGCTAAGGTTTTGATATTTTTCTTCCTCCTTGGTGTCTTTGGAAACTGAAGTGGCCTCAATCTACTCTTTGTCAAAATATGAGTCTTTTTATAATGGGTTTTCATAAACCTCCTTCTGCAATCTTTCAAGAATTTCATTAGATTGTTTGGTCAAGGGATATGTCTTAATGATTTGCACTTCTGGTTCTCTTTCCTTACTGCTTATGTCTGCTGAATTCTTTCTTCTTTTCCTCCTAGGAATGGAAAGGAATGATGTCTCTCTTTCTATCATGATTGTCTCTTGTTGCTTATTAGATCTTGTTCTTGGATAGAGGGGTGAATTCATTATACTCCTTGTTTCCTACACTGGTTTGAATTTGTCTTCTATGGTTTGTTCTAAAAATTGATTATGAATTTGGAAATATCTCCAAATCACACCCTTAGTTCTAAACTAATAATCAACAAGGATTTTAATGAGCCCTTGATGATGGATTTGTGCCTCCTTATTTTTTGTTTCAAACTGCACATTTTTTATCATCCTAATCAAATTTCTATAGAAAAAGTATGGCAAGTTGATTCTTATGTCTCCCTTGATGTGCAATAGCAACCTAATGTGGTATAGGTGCACTATGTTGTGTCTACTATCATAGGTGAAGAATTTTTGGATGATGAGTACTAACTCAACCCAAGGCTCATTGAACCATTATCTGGGAATCCCCTTAGTTCTGTCAAAGGACCCCTTTCTGTTTTTGTCTAGGAAGAAGGTCCATCCCTTATCCTTAAAATGAAACCCTTTGTGATAATGTTCTCTTGATAATGGAAAATATAGGGCTTAAGAAATTGATTCCAGAGTTAAGGGGATGATTAAACTGCCCGCCATAGTTTTATCTTGTTTGTAGTTATTTATGAATTCCCTTGTAATGTCTTCATTATGCCCTTTGAACTTCTGAAGGAATCCTATCAGACCTAATTGGTAAAGTTTTTCTACTGTGTCTTTACCCCAATGCTCGATTTGAAAGTCTTTAGGCTCTATCCTTGATGCCATGTTTTCTTAAAACCATTTAATATACCCTTCTAGTGTCATCATCCTCATTTTTGAAAAACAAAAATTCATGCACTAGATATCTGTTGATATATAGATCATGGTAGTGAAACTTAATTCTTTTTTATGCCTTTGACAAGGAAGTGAAACCAATCCTCTGTTCTCTTGAAAGAAATGAACTTACTCCTTCTACAAACACAAAGATTTGATGTAGAAAAGATTATAAAAACATAAAAAACATGTTTTTATTAATCTGCTCTTCTTATTTTATCCTCTGTCTCATAAAAATTTAAAAAAAATCCTCGACCTCTAATTGTAGAATTCTCTGTCTTTATTGATTGTGTATATATATATATATATATATATATATATATATATATATATATATATATATATATATATATATATATATATATACATATTTTAATATATAACAGTTCCTTTTTATCCTTCAATTTCACACAAAATCTCATTTCTTCTAAGGCAAAAGTATTATACATTCAATATAAAATGCCCTAAGCTCACTGTGTGCAAGAAAATTTGGAGAATGGCTCACTATTTCATCAAAAATCTCATAAAAAAATGGGTTCACTGTGTCTTCAAAATTCACAAAACCTTGCTCTTTATTATGCAAAAAAAATTTGATTATGTTTTTACTGACTCTTAACCCATAATTCGATTTTTGTCATTGCAAACATTCACTACAAATATTTTCTCTTGTTTCGAAATTTCTTCACTATGTGTATAAATGAAATGAATTTTTTTATACAAACCATTCAAAAATTCAACGAATGAAACCACTATGTGTTACAAATTGAACACTCTGTTCTTTGTTTGTATTCAAATCAAATTCGAAGACTGTAGATGCAACCACACATGAATAAATTCGAATTTACCTGTTTTGGTTGTGATCTTCGTGATTTATCTAAGTTTGACTTGAGTTCCTATGTTTTAAACAATGCCATATAAATAAAAAATATCCCTTAATATCTCAAATATTCACTCATTAAACCAATGAATAATACGTGTTGACTGGTGGCAGAGTCTATGTGAATGGTGAAAGTGACACATTGTATGGTGATGACAAGTTAAAATAGTGGCGGAAGCACTTCATTTATAATCGATAGTTCACATAAAAATTCTAAGATTTGTTCATATGAATCACCATTTTTTTTAACGAGAAAAATTAGGGTTTGCTCTTACCTCATGCTTCACGGTATCTCTGCACCTTGACAACGTGCTTTGATTGACACAACTGCTGGATTTATTGGCTCAAAATCTCAGTCAACTCTTCTTATCTCTCCGCCCTTCTTATTGCTATATCTTCTGCTCACTTTGTTGTGTTTAATTTCCTCCGTTACTTCACATCTCTCCCTCATCTTCCTTTGTCAATTCATCCTTCACAGGGTTTCTTGAAAGTGTGCTGATGGTTTTCACATCATTCCACTCCCTCACTGAGCCTGCAAAGGGCTATGATGGTGAAGAACACACGATTTTTCAGTGGTCTGAGGTTTGAGAATGGGAGAGGCTCTTACCAGTTTCATTAGGGGAATTTTGAGGTCTAAAATGGGCCTCCTAAGAAAATTGTATAATCAAAATAAACTTTATAAGAACCAATATGATTCAAGATGATGATGTCAACCATGGGGGACGATTCACCATATTTTAAGTAAAAGGCTAAAAATATTAAAAAATAATAAAATAATAAAATAAATTTTTCAACTCGTATTTTCAACTTATCTCCCAAAGTTTTTACTCAAACTAGTGGGAGTACTCGTTGGATGAAAAATTTAATTCCTCATCCAAGGAGTACCCATGTTGCATACTTTCGATGGATCCTACTATGCAAAAAATGAGAAATACATGAAAAACGTGATTGTAATCACGTTTTTCATGTATTTCTCATTTTTAGTGTAGCAGATTCCATCAAAATTATGCAACATGGGTACTCCTTTTATGAGGAATTAAATTTTGCATCCAACGAGTACTCCCGCTCAAAATTTGAGTAAAAACTTTGGGAGATAAGTTGAAAAAGTAGTTTTTTCTTTTTTCCCTCTAAAATTTGATGATGTCATCAAATCTTATCTTATTATTTCCACTATTATTTTATAATCTCCATAGGAGGCCCATTTTAGACCTCAAAATTCCCCTAATAACACAAGGTTTGAAATACTGCATTTTTTAATTTGTTTGACCATTCTTATCCATCGACCACTTGACTGATGCCTTCGTGGCTTACCTTTTCTGACTGGTTTGGTGTGATGGCTCCACGGTGTACTTTCCCACTATCCATGTTCTCGACTCTTATTCATTACACAACCTACCTTTCATTTTTTTTTTCATGGCATATGCTGACCACCATGTTCGCATTCATCTCTCCATCAAAACACATTATGCCCCATCGAACATGCACCATTCCTCATCGTGTTTTCGTTCAACCCATTGCACATGTATCATTGATCTTCATATTTCCGTTCACCCCTTTACACATGCATCATTACCATGCATTCATTTCATCGCATCATTTTAACACTTAGGTTAGTTCATTTCATTTTCATTTTGTTTGTATCATAATTGCATCTCCGCCTATTAGCTTAGCCTGTAATCATATATATATGATTGCGCTCCCAAATAATGTAGTTTGAATATTTTTTTTATTTTGAGATTTGCATATTTCGCTTTCACATGATTTTAACTTAGGTTTTGACCTTTATTTAATTTTTAAAATGACCAATGGAATGGTCATATTTTAAAATTAAATGTTTAGCATGAAACTAACCTTTTCTTTTCTTCTTGTAGTTCCAGCAAGGGTTTGATAATTGAGCCTTTTGTTTATGATCTTCATGCTTAAGAAAAATAGGGTTAATGTGATATGGATAAGGAATATTATATGGTTTATGGAATTATTAATTAGGATAGTGGATATAGATGGTAAAATAATGAATAGGAATAGGAATGTAATGAGCAGGATATGAAGGTAGTGAAATGTAGGTAGAATATGCATAACCAATACTAAATTAGCTTTAACAATCTCTAGAATTTTTTTTAAAAATTGAAATTTTAAGAGAAACACTTCACTTACTGTACTTGTATTTCCACAAATTGTTTGATATCCATGATGTCCTTTTGTCAAATGATGTTTGACATTGTATTTTTTATAACGATGGCTCTTCCAGAATATGTAGAAATGTAGAGACTTATTTTTGCTTTGCATTTGATTATTGATTTGGAATGATGTTGTTCAGGTCCCTTCTGCAGTTTCAATTTTGACATTTCAGGTCCCTTCTGTCATGTTCTTCAGTCTTGAATACTGATGTAGTTCAGGTCTCTTCTGATATTTTGTTATTTCGGGTCCCTTCTGAAGTAATTTTCAACAATGCTTGAAGTTTCTTCTCTCATATGATACAGGTCCCTCCAGGATAATATTCTCAATAATATCTCAGGTCCCTTCTGCATATGTTCAATAATGTATCAGGTCCCTTCTACTCAATATTTTCAGTGATGTATCAGGTCCCTTCTGCATAGTATGTTCAATGATGTATCAGGTCCCTTTGTACTTTGTATTTCAGATTCCTTCTTCAATTCAATTGCTCAAACTATTTACATAGTTTTATTACACACTTCCCCCTTGCTGATGTTAAGACTTGTCCTCAAGTCTTACATGTCTCGAAGGGTAAATCTGCAAAAATCATACTGAAGTAAAGTCAAAACAAAAACATAATTCATATTGGCCAAACAAGTTGGTTTTCCAATATGATTCGAGTTTGTATTGTACTAGTGTCCTAGATTTTCACAACCAAACTCTTTTTTTTTTATCTCTCTTTTATTTTTTATTTTTTTATTTTTTAATTTTATTTTTAATTTTTTAATTCTTCTTCTTCTTCTAAAATCATGGAAGGCATATTTCTATGTTGTCCCATTATTTCTAGATTAGTATATGTTGAAACTTTTCTCGTAAAGTCCTCTTTATTTATAGGCTTATTGTAAACTTTAAGCCTATGTCCATTAACGACAAATGAAATAGATGCTTCATCAATTGTTTTTATCTTTACAACTCCATTTTCAAAGATTTATTCATTCTCATATGGCCCAAGCCAATGAGTCATTAACTTTTCCTTAAAATATTTGAACTTGGAGTCGAACAATAGTGCCCAATATCCCTTTTGAAACACTTTATTCTTGATGAATCGATCGTGCCATTTAATTATTTGTTCTTGCACAAGAGATGTGTGCTCTACTACTTGTTGTATCTCATCTAGTTGATTTAATTCGATGACTCTTTATTGTTGTGCCTTAGATAATTCCGTCCCAAACTCTATTGCTAACTTGAATGTATGTATTTGAAATTATAAGGGTAATAGGACTTATTTTCCATACACCAACTGATATGGACTAAACCCAATTTCGTTTTTCCATGTTATCCTATATGCCCATAGTGCATCTCTCAATTTATCTGGCCAGTCCTTTCTATTCATTTGTACAGTCTTTGTCATGATATTCTTTAGGAGTTTGTTTGTTGATTCCACTTTTCTGTTTACTTGAGGATGGTATGGAGTTGATTTTCTGTGTTTGATCTTATACTTATCCGTAAGATCTTAAGCAAGATTTGATGTAAACTGTGTGCCTTATTCAGTTACGATCTGTCACAGAACTCCATACCTTACAAATATATCTTCAAATATAAAAGATAAAACTGTATCTTCTGTTTCCTGTGCTACTTCCTTTGCCTCCACCTACTTAGTTACATAACTTGTACATACCAGGATGCACTTATTTTCGTTTGATGGAGGGTTGATTGGTCCCACAAAGTCTAGATCCTACTGCTCAAATGGTTCAATCGGTACTTGTGGCTTTAATGACATTTCATCTGATGCCACTAGTCTTCCAATTCTTTGGCAGTTGTCACATCTCTTCACATAGGCCTTGGAGTCTTTGAAGATGGCCGACCAGTAGTAGCCAAGTTTTAGCACTTTGTATGTCATCCGTGTTAACAGTGGAAAATCGTACAGCATAAGATGACATCAATTAATGTCGAGCCTAAGGATTTACAGGGCAGGAACATATTATGGAATCAAGAAGTATTTAAAATCTCTAAGGTTTTGAGAAAATTAGATTTGAACTGGTCATAAATGCTAAATTGCACACTTTATCCTTAGAGAAAAGCACCTTCTATGCGCCTTTTGGCCTGATAAGAATGCATTCTTGGAAATGGAAAAAAGTCACTTTCTGGGACCACACCAAGCAAAGGATAATTACTCCTTATGTGAAAGCCTCCTAAGGACAACCACCAGCACCTCCTTAGACAACATGTGAGCACACAATGGAATCAAACCTCTCCCTTGGGTCACTATCCATCGTGTACCAAGAGAGGGAAGGATGATTTTAAACTCACCTATATAAACCCATGAAGAGATGAAGAAATGGTGATCACATTATTATGCTGGCCAAATTTTCCCAAGAAACACCAGCATTGTGTGTGACCCGGAGTTGGAGCTAAAGAGGACTCGATAGTTGGCCACCCAACATATTAGTCCACCACAACAGAGAGAGAGAGAGAGAGAGAGAGAGAGAGAGAGAGAGAGAGAGAGCCTGCATCAGAGGCAGAGCTTGGAAGGAAACATCCTTGCATCGGGACCTAGAGCCATTGCCTAGGGGCCCTTTGGAAAGTGGGTAAAATTTCTTCTCCGTTCAAATGTTTAATAAGAAGAGGCCATCGAGGCATCATTTGCATTATTATCATTTGGAATCTCTATATAGCTTCTGTATATTTTTGTTTTAGTTTTTAGTTAACCAGAGCATACTTTAGCATAATATTTCCATTAATTTTTATGCTTTTGAGCTCCCCCACTTTCTTCCTGTTACCAATAGTTTAAAGAGTAGACCACACTCTTTAAGCTAGTGCAATTTAGTACATCTGTGCAACTAATCCACCACAACAGGATTGGTGACTCCACTGACGTGTTCCAAGTTTATGTGGTTGTGCCATATTTTGCGGGAGAACCTTTGTCTATGCTGGAGTGGAGGTGACAGTCTTCTAACCCATCTTGCAGTCCCTAGACTCACTGAGTGACAGACTGAAGAAGGTAGCTCCTAATGTTTTTACTTGTATGATTTTTGTGAGCAGTTTCTTCTCATAGATGCGTAGTGCACGTGTTCAGGACTGACCCACACGCAGGAAAACGCACCTGTCAGACCCTTTTCCGCGAAAATTACAGAATACGATTTTTTCTCTCTATTTTGAATTTTTCTGCTTGTAAGTGTGTTAGGCAGCCCCTAATGTATCTTCCAGCACCTGTGTTGATACCCCATAGATTCTTAGAACTCACTTTTTCTGCTTTCTATAGGCATTTAGTTAGTTTTCATTTAAGTTGGTTTTTGCAAAAAGTGTTCACATAGTTTAAGTAGGGGGCGGATTAACAATTTCTTTCCGAATAATTTATGTTTTTGAAAATTTTGGTATGCACACTTAGTTTAACTAGTCCAAGTAAGTGGCTCAAGAACACACATGAATAAGCTAGTGTAGAAATTGTTTAGTTAAAATTCAATTTTTGCATCTAGGAAATTGCGGGACTAGGATTGAATCGCCAATTAGAGCAAGTAATATCTACTGTCTTTGCACCATTTGGTGACCCTAGACAAGCATATGAATGCTCTACATTTTTGATTCGCCATCTCCCTTTAGTTACTCACATAGACTAACTAGGAAGGTTTGGAAGCAACCCATTATCCGCAAATGTTTTCCATTTGAGAAAGGAAAAACATCACATAGTTTAACTAGGGGACTTTTGTAAAGGATCATCGATATCCATATGTTAAAATTATGATATTTTTCACCATACACTCACACACACTCACCCACTAAGCAAAGAAATCCACCTAAAAATAACTTAAACCAACTCACTAAATTCTCCCCACAAGGGCCACAAAAGAATTTATAGATTAAATTAGGATCAAGGGGGTAGGCATCCAATAAGCCGCCTTGATCACACTTCACATTGAAACATAGAATTTTTGTATCTAGGGAGCTTTAAAATCCACCTATCAGCCCATGGAAAACAAAACCCGAGCGCAGCAGAGACCCGATTCAGAGGGGGTTAGGCTTAGGCACAGTGCATGCGGTATCAGTTGCAGCTACCTGACTCAGCTGATACTCAGTACTGTTAGCTGACTACCAAAAAGCCCAAGACTCGAATGCTCACGTGGGACGGTGGTTCTTAGTGGCCAAAAACTAGGGCATCCTTTACCCTATAGGTGAAGGTGCAGGCAAGCACCAGACCCTCTACCCTTACCTTGGTGGATTCTCTTTGGCTGACTGGGGGCGTCACCAACTCTTACGGGACATTGTGCCAACACTCGCAAGAAATATTCTCAAGGCCTAGTTACTTTTGAGTGTGTAAGGACGTCATAGGTCTTCTAGGATTTTGAGTATCACATGCAAACAAACAAAACCATTGTTTGCTTGATTAATCACATAGATTAAGTTAAAGGGAAAATTCATTTCATTTTCGCTTTTTTTTATGTATGTGGCCATATATTTGTCGTGATCATAAACTCGATCCCCTCAAAAAATTTCCAAAACCTAACTTGGTCGACACCCAAACGTTTCCAACGGAACCTCGTCAGTCCAGGCATATTTTGGACCTCCCCCCATTATCGGGAGGGGTTACAGGTCTTTTTCGATTTAGGTGTCAAAGACGGAACATTGCCACAATTGTTGTTTTATCCTTTCTTGGAGCAACCTTAGTTGGGAACCCTAGTTGATCTCCCAACACCACACCGCACACCACTCCCCCCTCGTCCCCTGGGGGGCAAAGGAGTGCATCCCATACGGGAAGCCAACTGAATTCAAAATAGGGTACGTCATAGACTAACCCTCGTTCTAACCAAAACTTCGTGTCTTCACACGTTTCCATGGCGTCAGCCTCCCAGCCACCCTTTTTAGTGGTGTTGAATCTACCCGATTTAACCAAGCTCACCAATGACCCCATCGCACATGACCCCAATTGGCCTCCCATTCCCATGAAGATCCCTCCCAACATACCAAAGTTTGAAGGCAAGCAAGTGGAAGACCCAGGTAATCATATAATAACCTTTCACCTATGGTGCTCATTGAATAACATCATTGATGATACTATTCAGTTGAGGCTATTTCAACACACTCTTACGGGAGTGGCCACGAAATGCTACGTGGAGACCCTTTAGCGTCCTCACTACCACATTCCTCACATAATTTCAGTTTCCCATTCACTACGATTCAGGAATGGAATTACTGACTCATTTCAAACAATCCCCCTCCATCCATATCTCAGAGCATCTCCATGAATGGAGGTGGCATCACAGTTTATGCAAAGCTAAACTCGACGACCCGGTCCTTTTAGATTTATTTTTGAAAACTCTGACACCAGATATTTCAAAGGATGTGGTGCAACACAACCCCACAGCTGAAGAGGACACAATCAATAAAGCCCTGCAGCTCGAACTGATCTACACGTAGTTAGGATACATCTACAACATCCTGCCTAACGCCCCGCGCCTGCAATCTTATCAAGAATTTCTAGGCACGTCTAACTTTGCAAATGGAATTATTGGGTCAATGACCCAAGGGTACCTAGGCAGTAGCAGTTAGGATTCCGGTTACACACATGGTTCTACCCAGAACATGTCTCAACCCAGATTTCAAAGTCATCATATGCCGCAACAAAATTTGACTAATAGGGTGAAAACGTATCACCAAGGAAGACCTTATCCTTCGGTTGAGGGGACCCAGTACGTAGGAAGAAAGACTTACGGAAGACCTCCCCCCCAATGGCCAGGTGCAAACACGGGACAACATTATGCTCAGTCCCATGCACACAACCCACCTACACAAAACAATGCACAGGTGAACTTTGTGCAGCCATCCCAAAATCAACCACACCAATATGATCAGGAGAACTACCCTCCTAAAGTGGTTAAGAAAAGGACAAAAAATAAGCCTAAGGGGAACCTTGGATAGGGGGGCAACAACCAACAACGCCCACCGTGATCCCAGGCTGGAGGTAACTCCAACCGAAATTAGAACCAGAAGCCAAGAAATGCCCAAAGGCAAGGCAAAAGGCCACCTCTATGAACAAACCATTCTTGTTCAATATGTGGTGAGTACGGGCACTATACTCACTATTGTCCCGAACTCCCTGAGCTTAAAAAGCTACAGATAACCGAGGACAAGGAGGATCTTCCCAGCAAACTGCGGTGATGTAAGAACCCTTCCCCCATCAAGGGACGGTCAGCACTCAACAGCAAAACCCAGACGATTCCAGGAAAAACAACCATGAAATATACATGGCTGGGGAAGAAATTTTTTTCCATACTCAGAATCGCAGTTGTGACACCCCACCAGACACCAACATATCAGGGGCTAGTACAAGCGCACCGACTGCAGCTTTGACCATTCTGAAGATCCCTATAGAACCGTTGCCAAAAATGGTAAAAGGGCCTAATAGGCGAGCAGGTAACTACTCCAAAGCGGCCCACAATTATAGCATCGTAGATGACTTAGCTCAGTCACCTGCTGCTATGTCCGCATTGGAAGTACTGTAATCGTGCCCAAAGCAACAGAAAGCCCTACTTTCTGCATTAGGCACTTTCGACCTTGCCGATATGTGCATGATGGCTTTTGACTTAGACAAAGATACCCCTAGGCTTCCCTCCATGGTTGCCTTCCAGATACCAGTATCGGTACATAATATCACTATTCACCGATGTGTCATAGACGAGGATGCATCTACATGCATCATGTCAAAAAATGTGTGGCAGAAGTTAGGATACCTTGAACTCAAACCTTCCATCATCACACTCAGAGCATATGATGGTCGTCCCTCGACCCCCGTCGGCCTCTTCCAAAATGTACCAGTCTACTTAGCCAGTAAGATGGTCTACATAGACATCAAAGTCTTGACCACTCACTTGGATTACAATATACTCCTTGGGTGAAGTTACATGTACGACATGTTTGCCATAGCATCCTCCATCTTCCACATCATGATGTTCCCCCACAAGGATCGAATCATTATGGTAGACCAGCTGACGCATAGTGAAAAGTGTCCCCTAACCAACACGGATGTAATTCTACCCTACGTAGATACAGCCGTAGATGGTCTTTCACGGTATCAAGAATATGGTCCTGGCCAAGTCAAACCGTCGTCCATCTTAGGGTCATTCCTAAGAGATCCTCCCATTATCCCTGAGGTGTCGCCCGATGCTAGAGGGGTCCCAGTGTGCATGATGTCCACATCAAGTGCCGAGGCGAGTCAGGACATGGACTCAAGCAGTAACAACACTGAGGAATTGGCCATGATAGCCTCTCTATCCTACGCCATCTCCCAAACCCCTTTCCTCTACCCACCTCCCGGCTTCATCTCCTAGCAAGTTTTGGCAACATTGGTGTTACCCAACATATCGTTGGCATTCCCAGTCTGGTACCTCGTTCCCCCTTTCGGAACAGGAACCACAAATGTTACTGTCATAGGGTTAAAGCCCCCCAAACCCAAGGATCCCCAACCTACCCAAGAAACGGTCGGAATCGCCCCCACAAGGGAAGATTCCATTGCAAAACCGGTTACCACTGCCAAGAAAATCAGCAAGAGAGGAAAGAAAGTGGTGACCCCTAGCATGCAAAGGGAGTCATCAACCTGTGCTATATGTGATGTCATAGGCCATCCTACCCACGTATGTCTAGAGTTGGAAAATTTAAAACCACTCCTTGGCTCCAAAGCAGGCACCTCAATGCCGCGTTCCGATAAAAAGGAACTGGCCACCAAAAGTATAGGCAAACTGCTGCGTACCAATCACGCATGCATTCTCTGTAACACCTATGGGCATTATACCCACCATTGTCCAGAAATACCATGATATAGGGATGCCTTTCATGCGGTCGAGTGATCCTATCAAGAGGATCCCTCCATCTAGTCCATCAATGACGAGCCACGTACCATCCTATACTTATAAGAGGAGCATAGATTCGTAGAAAGACCCCCAGTAATGCCCATTATATGTTGTACACTATGCGATGAACATGGCCACTACCTCGAAGAGTGTGCCGCATTGTAACTCATTCACACATGGTATCTAGTCGAAAGGGTTTACTACGTGGGGCTACGGGCAACACAATTCACATGCCTGCTATGCGCCGAAAATCACCTTTTGGAGGATTGTCACTACATACCTCACTTTTAGCTAGCCCTTGCTAGCCTCCGCTAAGCCATAGTTAGTCTTTAATACCTCACTTCTAGCTAGCCCTTGCTAGGCTCCGCTCAGCCATAGTTCGTCTTTCCCAAGAAGAAGATATGGATGTCGAGTCCACAGGTAGCTCCATGACCCAAGTAGAGGAGATGAGCAGGTCTATCATGTTCTTGTCAGCCGAAGAACAGTTGAGTTGGGAACCCCTATTTACCCCTAACGACACTTCACGAAACACACCCGCATGCACATTATGCAAAAAGATGGACCATATAGTCGTCCATTGCCTTGACTTAGCAGCATTGCGACGTTGGTTCCCTGCCTGGCCTCAGACCATGCACGATGGGACCCCCATATCACGGATATTTTTCCTGATGTGTCAGGGTAATCATTACGACTGACATTGTACTTATGTCTCGCGGATTCGTCCCACTATCGACATGATTAATGCCGTAGAAAAGAGAACAAACAATCTATAGAAGTGGCATAAAATATACATCGCCAGCTCAACGTCCCCACCACTGCAATGGTGTGTGAAGCCTGATAAGACCACACATGAACCACGTGCACCCCAGGAAAAGCCTAGGATAACATGTGGCCTATGTGATCTAAATGATCACCGAGTCAATCAATGGAGAGAACTCGAGCCCCTTGCAAAAAATATTCGCATAGTCTCATCTCTCCCTCATAAACTTCTGTCTAATCAAAAGAATATCACACACACTTATTTCCAAATTTTCTCACACTTCCATCATACGTTTAAGTGTGCACATCTCCCTAAGTTGATAGCATCTCGAGCGGCATTAAGCCTACCAGCCACCAAAGAGGAAGACAAGTCTAAACTAATGACGTGGAAATGGAAGCAGAAGACAACCTCTTCCATGACTGACCCTTTCCAAGCATCCACATCAAGGGCATCGAGTAGTGTAGAATCTCACACTATCTACTCTGTCAGCATTGTGATACCATGCACCATTTGCACTATCCAAGATCACACACCAGAGGTATGCCTGCTAATGAAAGCATTCAGGTACCTTTGTGATAAGAACAAATTCCACCTACCGGAAATTGACTATCCTAGTGGGAAACCAGGCCTTATGCTCACACAGGAATCCATTACCGAGATCCTTCCCCCGCCGCATGCCAATGACACAATTCACCACATACGAATTGTATCATTGCACTCCCAAGATAATATTCCAACTACCCCCTCGTCCCAAGATTTCCACTTTATTTCTGTCGCAAAAGACCAAGGTACCTTACGCATTTGCATTGATTTCCGCGAGATCCCAAAATTTCACGCCACCATCGAACTCCTTGATGACACCCAACCTCTAGAAAAATTCCTAGTACAACTAGAGCTAGTTGACGAAATTCGACGACAATCGTTGCAACACAATGAGGCCCATAAGAAAAGGGTGAAAGCATCATTTGACCGCCACATCACCCCTTTTTAATTTTCTGAGGGCGAGTTAGTCCTTCTCTACGATGTCGCAAAAGAGGCCTTAGGGCTAGGAAAGTTCAAAACCTTGTGGAAAGGACCCTATATCATCAAACATTGTCTCCGATAGGGGGCATACATCTTGGCAGAATCAGACGGGACCTACCTCACTAACCTTGTCAACAGCCTGTACCTCAAGAAGTTATACCCATAAGGGCCCCAACAGCCCTTATCCCCTAGGGTTAGTGTACACAAAAATCTCAACACCAAAATATTTTTGACCCAAAGACCTATGTTCCACCATGGATCACCTACTTGAACCCTATTTCAGATTTGCTGATGGAGCATCGCGATGGTCTCAAAACTTAGCTGCAGCCGCCTGGGTCTTCTACTACCCTGACTGGTCACCACTGTGTTCAAACGATGTGTGCATTAGATTAGCAACCAAAAATTAGGCAGAATATGATGTCTTTATTGGACTTATGTGTGAGGCCCTCCATCAGGGCATCCGCCATATGCATGTCTACCTCGATTCCCAGTTAGTAGTATTGCAGTTAAACCAAACATTTGAAACCAGAGACACAAACCTGTTTAGAAAATATTTGTGTGCCAAAATATTAAGCATACAATTTGATTACATTACATTTTCACATGTATCAAGGAATCAAAACCAAATATCTGATTTCATAGCTAACAATATCCTAGAAAGGAATGCATCACGAAGAAACCATCATGCATAAAAAACCAAAAACATAGATATCCATCAGCATAACACAAAATGCATAAACCGAAATAGACAGCACACCATGTAGAGCTGCAAAAATATTTCTCATATGTGTGTGTGTGTGTGTGTGTGTGTGTGTGTGTGTATCTGAGTACAAAAATAGTATCACTGGCTCATTGGCCAACCCAAAGATACAAAGGTCATCAAAAATAAGGGAAGCATCCTCATAATGAGTGCTTTCCCTGTGTACAAAACTACTCTAGAGGGGTGCCCCCTCAAGAGGAGCACCTGGGCCCACCACTACTCCTGGTGCCACCACCAGAGCTGTTGTCACCACTGCAATAGCCATCTGTCGTAGAGTGGGCTGATAATCCCTCTTGAGGGCCATCACCATCTCTAGCCAAGCCTACTCGTAGTCATCCATGAAACCATGAGCAGGAATCCACTGGGTCAAGCGGTCACCTAAGTCGTAAGTATTTAAAATGGAATCAAGAAGTATTTAAAATCTCTAAGGTTTTGAGAAAATCAGATTTGAACTAGTCATAAATGTTGAATTGTGCACTTTATCCTTCGAGAAGAGCACCTTCTGTGTGCCTTTTGGCCCAATAAGCGCACATTCCTAGAAATGGCAAAAAGTCGCTTTCTGGGACCACACCAAGCAAAGGACAGTTACTTCTTGTGTGAAGGCCACCTAAGGACAGCCACCAACACCTCCTTAGACAACATGTGAGCACACAAAAGAATATTTGAGCACACAATGGAATAACACCTCTCCCTTGGGTCACTATCCATCATGTACCAAGGGAGGGAAGGAGGATTTGAAACTCACCTATATAAACCCACCAAGATATGAAGAAATGGTGATAACATTGTTATGCTAGCCAAATTTGCCCAAGCAACACCAACATTGTGTGTGACCCAGAGCTGGAGCTAAAGAGGACTCGATAGTTGGCCACCCAACATCTTAGTCCACCACAACAGAGAGAGAGAGAGACTACATTAGAGGCAGAGCTTGGAAGGCAACATCCTTGCATCCGGAACTAAAGCCATTGCCTAGGGGCCCTTTGGCAAGTGGGTAAAATTTATTCTCTATTAAAACGTTTAATAAGAAGGGCCATCGAGCCATAGTTTGCATTATTATTGTTTTGACTCTCTATATAGCTTCTGTATATTTGTGTTTTAGGTTTTATTTAACCAGAGCATACTTTAGCATACTATTTCCATTAAGTTTTATGATTTTGAGCTCCCCCAATTTCTTCCTATTACCAATAGTTTAAAGAGTAGACCACACTCTTTAAGCTGGTGCGATTCCATACACCCATGCGACTAATCCACCACAACAGTCTGCTTGTCTACAAAACACTACTACATTTGGGGGAAATTCTGACACTTGGTTTCGACGCTTTTGACCAAATGTCAGAAATTTACCCAATTTTTTTCAATCCCGCCCGAAACCGTCGCTATACCAACGTTTATAGAAAAGTGTCGCAATACCGACACTTATACAAAGTGTCGCAATTGCGACGTTTGGAGGAAGACGTCGCAATTGTGACACTATGACCCAAAGCGTTGCTATTGCGACGGCTGCCTCCAAACATCGCAAGTGTGACACAATGTCTAAGTGTCGCAATTGCGACGTTTGGAGGCATCTGTCGCAATAGTGACACTTTTTCCGCCGTCGGTATAATGACAATTATATGCGCGCTACATAAAAATACGAAACTTATATGCATGCTACATAAAAATGATTTTATTAAAAATACGAAACTTATATCCATCACAATAGATACATTAACGTCTGATATCACGCGTGCATTCGCCCTCCACTCTTGCAGAACAACATTCACCCTCAGCTCTTGCAGAACAACATTCCCCCTCAGCTCTTGCAGAACATCATTCCCCCTCAGCTATTGCAGAATAGCATTTTCCCTCAACATTCGCCCTCAGCTCTTGTAGAACAGCGTTCGCCCTCAGCATTCGCCCTGAGCTCTTGCAGAACAACATTCGCCCTCAGCATTCGCCCTGAGCTCTTGCAAAACAATATTTTCCCTCAGCATTCTCCCTCAGTTCTTGCAGAACAACATTTTCCCTCAGCATTCGCCCTCAGCTCTTGCAGAACAGCATTTCCCCTCAGCATTCACCCTCAGCTCTTGCAGAACAGCATTCATCCTCAGCATTCGCCCTGAGCTCTCGCAGAATAGCATTCGCCCTCAGCTCTTGGAGAACAGAATTCACCCTCAGCTCTTGCAGAACAACATTCACCCTTAGCATTCGCCCTGAGCTCTTGCAGAACAGCATTCACCCTGCATTCGTCCTCAGCGTTCGCCCTCACCTCTTTCAGAACAACATTTGCCCTTAGCTCTTGCAAAATGGTAAGTTCTTACTGCAGGCCCTTCCTCCTATAGTAGGGTTGACTCTATTTGGGTTTTTTTGGTCAATTCCATTGGATTGTGTTAGGCTGTAGGGTTCTCTCCAGATGTCAAGAATCAAGATTCAATACCCTCTATTATCTTCATCACCCAATACAAGATTTAAATTTTTCCCAAAGAAACGCTTATTAATTTGGCAGCCATTATTTCTCCCTGCTTTAAAAACCCTACATTTAAATGAAAACAAGAATTTCATTTCAACTACAAAAATCTATTAGTGTTCAAATGTACATGTGTGCATCACTTGTGTAGGGTATTCCTTTTCCACTTTCACATTATCCAAGAATGTGTGTAGTATAGTTCATATTTTTGTGATTTAGATTATCTTGAAAAAGGAAAGGTAAATTATTTCCCATGGAAAAAGAAGGTTTTCCCTTTTTACTACTGGAAATGGTACAACAAAGTTCCATTTCTACCCGAAACTCCTATGAAACAGGAACCAAATAAGGGCCATGTCCTCAATGGACATCATTTGGCTTTGAAAATGGCCATTGCACTGTGTTGTTTCTTATATTACATCACAATAGTTTCTTAGGTCATTTCTTGTTTCTTGAGATGAAAAACAACCAAAGAAATCGTGAAGATCCTTTCAAGAAATAAATGACCATTTCTCAATCATATCTCAACTATTTTTTATTTTATTGAGTGGTTGCTTACTTTGAGAGAAATTTGACACTTTTATAAGGAATATAACATAAAAACAAAAAATGGGAAGGAATTGATGAGGTAGATGTCCTTTAGTTGTTGTCAATTAAGAATTGATAATACACGATGCATGTTCTGTACTACAAACTAGATTCCTTCCTGGAGTTAGGACACATAGTATTGAATCAAAGTTGTAGTTTCTAACTTCTTGTATTGGTTCATCAATCTTGAAATTCAGACATTGCATGTCTTCATTTCTTCATGTTTGAATAATTTGCATCATATCGTACAATAGGAAATTAGGAATTATGATTATTATTACTTTATGGATCTGTTAAGTTACTTTTAAGTTTGCATGGTTTAGTGTGAAATTATTCTAGTGTGCCCCTAGGCCCAGGTGAAGGAATGCCAAGGACGGAGAACCCTAGTTTTTAAATGGTATTGTTTCTTATACCCAAAAACCCCTCAACATCACTTCTTATTAGTTCTTAACAATAGTTTTGTAAACAATTTGAGAATTGATATAGAAAAATATCGCACTTCTCAAGATAAAGTCCTAAAGCTAAACTGTGATACCATGTGTAATTCAATAGCCCCATTGTCACCTCACCAACCTCTTTTCACTTCGGGCTAGCTCTCCTCCAACTCAAGGGGGGTTCTCCCTAGTAGATGTTAGGGATCTAATGGCCCAACCAAACCAATTCAAGAGCCCCCTAACTCTCTATGTTTACTACTATCAATCAAAATATTGAACAATAGGGTCAGACATGCATCCTGAAGCTAAAATTGCCAGGGTATTTTTGGGTAATTTCAAAGGGAAAGTCCCCAAACACATATAATCAAGGAATTATAACGTGATTTCAAACATTAAATATCAACAAAATCTTTTGAAGGATATTGAAAAGAAAAGGGTGATGGAAGATATAAAGTTCATTACTTAAATGCTCTAAGGATTTTTCAATAGTTGCTCCAAAAGCTTCACTTCAAGGCCCTTCAAGATCGTCTCCAACAATGCTATACCATCAGCTTCAACAATGTTGCTCCAAAAATGTCCTCAAGGTCTTCACAGCAAGTTTACTAGAAGTTGCTCCAACAATATATTCAATAAGGTCTTCATTGTCAACTCGTCTCTTGTTTGGGTGCCTTAATGTGCAATGACATGTTTCCAGGACTGAATTCAATGCAAGACATATTTGAAACTCTAACTCTGTCTTCCGGTGTCTTATTAGAAATTATTTCAGTTTTCATTTTTTGTTTTCAAGTTAGATATTGTTTTCAAGTTTTTACATTTATAATTTTATTGCAATGTGGCAGACTGATCAGGGCAGTACAGGAACAACCCCGAGACGGGATGATCGTGGAAAGAGGCCAGCGGAAGAACATGTAAAGTGCCAGCATTGCTCTATCTTCGGGTATTTTAGTTATTTACATAATTGAAATAATATTAATTTTTTTCAAATATGCAGACACCTAGCCATGGTACGCCTGATGATTCCCTCTTTTAGGAAGAGCTTTCTTCATCCCTATCTCCAGTGTTCTTGTTGCGAAAAAAGGCACGAGATGCAAGGTCGAAATTTAATACTTTGATAGACGCGCCTCAAACACCTGAAACATAAGAGAGGATAAAAAAACTTATGAGCCAGCTAGAAACATATCAGGTAATAATAAAAATTCAAAAGGATATTTTTTTTGTTCTGCATGAGATGAATTGTGATGGTTTGATTTTTAATTTTTACATTGACTAAACTAACAAAAATTTCTTTTGTATGTAGCATTTTTTGGCACTTGCTGAACCCGGTGTTGGTGGTAGTGGGACACAAGGGCAAGATATTTCCTAGCAACCCTCTCGTACACCTTCTACTCCTTTAGGTGCTAGCCAAGAAACACACCCTGCCCAAGCAGACACCCAGCCAACCGCTGAATGTGTTGGCAATGATGAGGCTGATATGGCCAACTACATTATTGCATTTCCTAGAGCTACACGTGTCAGCTCCACAGGGACCATTAATGGCACGTTGTTGGTGAACGATGAAGGTGTCCCTATAAAGCACGTACAACTCCCAGGTAAATTTTAATATTTTAACTATTTCATGTACTTTATCTAAAACATATTTATCATGATTTTTATTTTTAGATTAATGATAATATCTTCTTTTTTTTTGTGTAGGAAACAATGAGTTCTACAATTTTTTGGAGAGCCATGCGTTGGTAATTTTTGGCCCAACCATACGCACAGGGTGGAATTCCCAGAATTCCAACCTAAAAAAAGAACTTCTAGATTATCTAGAAGCCCTTTTTGGGGTCGGCACATTTGACAGAACAGCGGTGGCTCGGGTAGCCGGAAAATATTTGAAATATACCAAGGACACCTATAGGACGCAATTTCAATTTAACCCTAGATACGAGCATCCTCTCACAGTTCCAGAGAGTGAGTGGAGAGCACTCATCCATGACGGAAAAGAGAAAAGGGCAAAGAAAGAAAGAAAAATGCCAACTAGACCCGCAAGGTAAATTACAACTTTAATTCAATAGCTTTAATTTTCTCTATGTCTAAAATAAAAGTGTGCTACGTCATATCTGACTTCAAAATTTTGATGCTAGGTTGCCTGACACCTCAAAGGCAACCAACGCTAGGATTGAAAAAAAGGGCCATCACAAGCTAGGCCAGGGTGGCTACTTGAAATTAGCCGCAAGAATTGTAATTAAGTAGCTAAACATCTTATAATTAATTGTATCACCTTCCAACGTTTTTGTAATCCTATCAAATATGATTAAAAATACACAATCATATGTAATTTAGGGTGATGAATTCAGAACAGAAACTACAGAGAAAGATAAAAATATCGCTTTCCATTTTGGCTATCAAGCCGTAGTTGAACGTCGCAGAAGCTTGGGGTAGGTCCCAAGATCCAGAATGCCTGATAAGGTAAAAAATTAACCTTTCAATATGTTTGTTTTCGTCCATATATTTAATGTCTAACAACTTTGTTTAAATCAGGGGAGCAGCACTACCGAAGAGGCAAATAACCTAGTTTTAGAGCCAGATGTAGATGATCCTCACGTGCAACCTGATCATTGTAGTGGGGACCAGGCCAATAATGCTACTATCAGTGAGGGATGTGACGGTAATTAATTTCCACTTATAATTTTTTCTAATTATACCTTGATGGTTTTCCTTATAACGTTTTTTGTTTAAATGACAGAGAATGTTTCCCTTGAGGATCTTACCACCAGAGAGGAAGACAAGGCAATAGTCCCAACGGTGACAACTGGTGCACCAGGTAAATAATCTCATTGCAATTTTTTTTATTAATATTACCGAACTAGTTCAATGATATTTAAAAATTGACAATTAAAATTTAATATTATATGTTTTTGTAGGCGATGCCCCGTCACTAGATGAGACCAGACATCGTGACTATGCAACTAGGTTAGCGACGACAATTGGTGCACCAGGTAAATAATCTCATTGCAATTTTTTTTTATTAATATTATCGAACTAGTTCAATGATATTTAAAAAATGACAATTAAAATTTAATATTATCTATTTTTGTAGGCAATGCCCCATCACTGGATGAGACCAGACATCGTGACTACGCAACTAGGTCAGCGGCGACAACTGGTGCACCAGGTAAATAATCTCATTGCAATTTTTTTTATTGATATTACCGAACTAGTTCAATGATATTTTAAAACTAACAATTAAAATTTAATATTATCTATTTTTGTAGGCGATGCCCCGTCACTGGATGAGACCAGACATCGTGACTACGCAACTAGGTCAGTGGCGACAACCGGTACACCAGGTAAATAATATCATTGCAATTTTTTTTATTAATATTACCGAATTAGTTCAATGATATTTAAAAACTGAAAATTAAAATTTAATATTATCTGTTTTTGTAGGCGATGCCCCATCACTGGATGAGACCAGACATCGTGACTATGCAACTAGGTCAGCAGTGCGGGTCGAAAGGCATGAAACAAGAGCAGAGCACGATGATATTGATGATGTAATTAGGAGCTTTAGAAATAGGAAGAATAAAAAGAAAATTTGATAATGTAAAATATTGTATTATTATAAGACAAACGTTACCATACTTGGAACGTTTTTTGCGTTATATAAAAAACTCATTTATCATACTATTTTTATGTCAAGCATTAATTGTAATGTTTCCTTGCGTACTTTTTGTTGAATTGTTTTTTTATTAGTTATTGAATATTTTTTTTTATGCTCATGAAAGTAAAAAATGAAATATAGATTGGGTATTGGTGAATTGAGAGTGATGTGAGGGGGGGGAGAGGGGCCATAAGAGCTTCCACCTTCACGTGGTTGGCCCTGTTTAGTAGAGAATAATTTATTGGAGCGATTTAATCTTGGAGCAAACCTCCCTCGATCCAGCGTAGCAACAAGAAAGTCACTGTTGACTTAGTTGCTACTCTTTCAGATCGTGGGAGGCTTGTTCCAAGTTCATGTGACTCGAATAAATTGTTCTTGAAACGAAGAGGTGCTTATTCAGGTATGTTTTGGCATTTTCAACATATGTTCTAACATTATCATAAGAATGCATCTTAGAGTAAAAAATACTACATCAATTACTTGTATTTATTGTATAGATAATGATGGATTTTGATTCAATTAGCAGTGCAGGTACAAATCCTCTTGCATCATGAGAAATACAACTTGTCAACTAGGGTCATGTCCATGATATTTTTTCTTGTGCGCTTGACCAGGTTCGTAATGTCACATTTTGTAAGTTCCTTTATAGTTCATAATTCAATATTAAGCTTGTTCATGATTATTATCTAGGTTTTTTGTATGTGTTTTTTCATCTATTTGATTGTAAGCAACTCTGCATGTTTCCCGTTGTTCACTATGATTTCTCCCATTACCACTCCCAGGATGAATTCGACTTTGTTATTACATAGGTTACTTTATTGTTACTATGATTTCTCCATTTACAATTTCATAGGTTACATCATGTAAAGTTGTCAATCTAAGGTTGGTGATGAGCTTTAGTTCTCCAGATTTGGGGATTTTCTGATATTTTCTCCCTCATGTCATTCCTGCATCACCTCGTTGTTTGAGCATGCAAATTGTCTACCACTTGTACCAATTGGCACATGTCAATCTCTGAGTGGTGCCACATTTCACCTATTTTCAGTGAGAGTTTAGGGTTTCTCTAACATAGCTTCAGAAATCTGATTCAGTGCCTACTTGAATATCGTCACATAATACTCATGGTTTGGATTGATGAGCATGCTCTGAATGGTTGGTTGATTCATAAGAACCACCCATATAGTCATCTTGAGATATTTCAGAAGTTTTCTCGGGTTTTCTTTTTCACCATTTCTAGTGGGTGGGATGGTGTGGGGTGATCCATCAATACTGGTGCTCTTGTAGTAGGGAATTTGTTTTTGGGGATATAAAGGAGCATTTGATGTAGATATCCCATTGGATGCATTCATAGATGGGCACGAGAGGTCAACAATTTAAATTAAAAATATGCAACCTCTAGCATGGCAACCTGAAGGCCGCGAGAGACACTGGTTAAAGATTGTTTTGTGCTGGCCTTAATATAGTCGTGATTTCTTTCTATTATCTTAATGCAAATATATAGTCCGATCTCATTAAAATGAGGATTGTGGTTGTATTTCTCTTTGGTTGTTTCTCTCTTAATGCTCCAGAAGTTGCCAAAAGTTGCGATAGTTGTTTAGTTTGCCTGTTACAACTTAAAAGTGGTTTTTAGGAATGGGAGTCATGTTTTTTAAGGTTCATACTAATATGAAGATCTTGTAATTCTATATTCAACATAAGAGAATATGGCCTCTACTTTGGGCAGTATGAAAACAATTGCCACATCTACCTCATTGGGTAACAATGGAAAGGGGAAGAAGTTGGGTGCAATGTTTGATAATTATGGCAGACAATTGTCTTCTCTTTCAGTTTTTTCACCCATTTCCTTTAATCGCTCAAGCATAAGAGGGACTCTGAGATTACGTGATAGAGAGAAGGTAGTTAATACAAGAGCTATGGAAAAGGAGTTGTACTTCAACAAGGATTGCTTAGTGACAAAAAAATTGTAGGCCAGAGAAAAAATTATGTTTAAATGAAGGTCACCTGCACGTGAAACTTCACTGCGGTGGATCTTTCCTTGTCCACTTATATTCGATTTTAATTTGTTATTTTAATTTTTCATGGAGGGTTGTTTTGGCATA
Source organism: Pinus albicaulis (assembly GCA_034641835.2). Lineage (NCBI taxonomy): Eukaryota > Viridiplantae > Streptophyta > Pinopsida > Pinales > Pinaceae > Pinus > Pinus albicaulis. Next base: position 531,452,040 of record CM076576.1, on the reverse strand, counting down.
TGGTCTGGAATTCAATTGCACACTTACTGAAATCATTGTCAATTTATCTTGCAGGCGGTGTGAACAAACTTGCTGATCTTGTTGGAGTCACCCTTGGGGCGAGGGGCAAAATTTTGTCTTGGAGAGCAAGCATGGTTCTCCGAAAATAGTTAATGATGGTGTGACAGTAGCTAAGGAGGTAATTTTTAGATGTGTGCTTTGGTTTTATTTTTAACGTTGTGTTAGTTCCCCCTCTTAAATGTCTTAGATTTGGTAGGCATAATTTGAAAACTCAAAGGTGAAAGGAAACATATTTGTTACCCAGTGGTCTACTTGGCCTATGGACTAGCCACATTAGAGTAATGCATAAATATTTTCACAACAATAAAAGGAAAGGGTTATGGATGAGTCAAATTTTATTGTTATTGACAGTGTAATGAAATGTATCTCAATGCTATGGTTTTGGCCTTTTTATTGGTTGAATTAGAGGACCCAGTTGAAAATATTGGGGCCAAGTTGGTAAGGAAAGCTGCGGCAAAGACAAATGATTTAGTTGGGGAAGGAACCACAACATCTGTTGTTCTTGCACATGTTGGAATATTGAAAAATTCTAGAACAATGAATGGAGAATAAATCTCCCTTCCTCTAACACAGAGAAAATAAAAATTTCTTTGACAGGAGACAGAGTTTCAATACTTTGAAAACAAACTTCTATTCCCTTCGATAACTCAAAAAAAAACTATTACACTACTTCCTCACTGAGAGGGATTACAAAATTATGACTGCTACAAAACGCAGTGCATAAAACCAACTCACTGTCTGTTCAAAACAAACATACTCTGTCTCTAAAACACTCTGCTGTGTTTTTCACTTTCGCACTGTTGTGCGTACACACTTAAAAAGTTACACTCAGTCTTTCACTTTTTACACACTGCTGTGTAATAAAAAATTTACATACTGTCTATAAAAAAAACTACTAAGATTTTTTGTCCTTTTTATTTTTATATGCCGTAACCTATAAAACATATTATAATAAAACCTCTTTTAAAAAAAATAAAATTAAAACTAAATTCTATGGCCCACCTTTCATTTCGCATATGATATATATAACATATGTTTAAAACATACGTATATATTAAAGCATACATAAAATTAAACTATCAAAACATTAAAGAACCCTTTCCATCGGACTTCAAAAGTCTGAATAGATTGAATTTCAAACCAAAATCGCATTCCAAAATGGGATGCTGACGTCTGCCTAATTTGTAACGTGAATTCTCAATCCAATGTGCCTTATAAAAAATTCAGGTCTGGTTTTCAGGTTTTTAGATTCCCTTCAATTTCATGCGATCCAATATTAATTCTCCACGTGTCCTCCTTTTGAATTTACAAAACTGGGGGGTAAATTTCTATTTGTTTAATTTCTGGTTGGTGAATTGCATTAATGCTGGTTGTTGTGTTTAAATACAATCCTGTATAGAAATATGGCTGCGGCCGTCTACAAAAAAAACTTGTAGGAATTTTAAATGCTGAATTAAATTTCTGGATGGCGTGCAAGCAACCTCCAAAAAAAAATTTGCTGCTGCATCCGTCCTTCTGCTGCAGCAGTTGAAGTTAAAATTCAACAGCACAGGGTTTAATAAGTGAGGGTGTAAAGGTAACTTTTTGTCGATAGTACTGGATTAAGATCATCTATTAATTTTTGTAGGGTCTTATGGTGTTTGGTTTTTTAGTTTTAGGTTGGGCTTATTGAGTCTAAGATAGTTTTTGAGTGAAAAATTTGCTATCAGTTATTAAAAATTTTTGGTTCTTTTGTCAAAATTTATGAGCTTGTTAGGAAATACAAAACTGACAATGGTTGTATCTTAAATTTGTGGAAAATAATTTGAAATGAAACCTTTTTGTTTAGGTTTTTGCAGCAGGTGCAAACCCTGTTCAAATTACTAGGGGCATTAAAAAGACAATAAAGGCCCTTGTTTCGGAACTCAAAATTTTGTCAAAGGAGGTAAACACTTTCCTTTTGAGTAGGCTGGTTTTCCTTTTTGCTGATGGTTTGGTGTATCTAATTGAATTAGTTTCCTAAGATATTTTTGGTTGCAAACTCCTTTTCATTTTTCATACATTATTGGCCTTGTGGAATACAATTGATTGTGTGGTCTTGTTAGATATACAACATTTGTAGTTGTTTAGTCTTATGGCCGAGGTGCACTTTTATTATGGAAATAGTTGATGCAATATTGTCATTTAATCCTTACTGCAGGGTAGCATGTTGAGAAGTTTCTTGTGAAACATTTGGTATTCAAAATGAAACTTGATCCTATACAGTATCATGCACTTGACTTCAAAATTAATATTCAAAGTGTGCCAGACAATTCTTGCAAATTTTCAAATATTTATGTTGTTTTAAACCATTATCTTTTTCATGTATTGGATGCTGAAAATGAGAAAAAGACTTTGGTATGAAACCAACTGGTGAATAATTTCTAGCAAAACAACCACTTCCAAGACATGATTTAGAAGTATAACATATGTACTTATGAAGCATAGAAAGATATCCTTGATGCATTGTCAATGTTTGGCTAGGGTTATTTTTGGAGAAAATAACTCCTTATTCCTAGAATAATGATCTTCAATACAAGTAAATGCCAGAGAAGAGAGATCATCGTGTGACATAAACCTATTAACAAAAGTGAACAGGGAATGATTATTAATTATGGCATACTAAGTTGTAAGTGATTTTGACTATTTGTCTTTAACATGTAAAAATGTTAAATTCCAAACTTACATCATCATGGTTTGGCATCATGAGCTTGACTAATTGTCCACCATGCTCATAATTTCATTGTTGTCTTCATATCTATAAACAACGTTTCAAATACTAATAAAAAAGTTCTATAAGAAAAATCCAGACCTCCATGCTGCTGCTCCTTGTGAGACAAAGTCAAAATTGCATTACACAATCTGACACATAAGAATCTCCTATATCCCAGTGGTATGTATCCAAATTCTTATAATAGTGTCTTCAAGACTTATGTTGACATTTCCAATGAGATATTTAAGCAATGAAATATGGAGCCTTCTTCATTGTTGTATATGTAACAGTCTTTTATTAATGTAAAGATTGATGGTTTTGTCTTTCTGAAAATGAAATGTAAAAATAATTTATTATGGTCAATTGAAAAGTTTTTTTTTTAAAGCTTTTCATTATGGAAGGGCGACATAGATATATGCCCTTCTAATTGAAATTCGGACCTGCCCTTGAAATTTGATCACTATGTGGGACCTTAACAAACAATAAAACTATTTCGCCGCGCGTTATATAAAACATATAACAAAACCTTTGTCAAAACTTCAAACGAACCCTTTAGCCGTGGGTATTTCATCACGAATTGATCATTTTACCATGTACCTTCTTCTAGAGGAATATTCTTCCACTTCATTAGGTACTTCATAATGGTTATATGTCAAAGAGATACAAAATGTTTATCTATAACTTTTTGTGGTTCAAGAATCAACTTTCATTTTTCATCTAATTTTGGAAGTTCTATTTACATTGGCATATTTTTTCCCAAAACCTTTTTTAGGCAAGATACATGAAAAACCTTATGAATGCAAGAAGAAGGAAAATATAACCTCTATACCACTTGTGCAATCCTATGAATAATTATTTAGGGCCATAAAATTTTTGAGCTAATTCTTTATTCTTCTTTTTCTTGAATGAAGATTGCTTATAATGCTATAATCTAAAAAATACCCAATTACCCTCCTCAAATTATCTTTCACTTCAATGTTGTTCCCCTTGTTGTTTTATCATGTTTCATGTCATTTGAAGGTTTTACATAATAATTTTCAAAGTTTCTTTAGTATTTTCCATATGTGACTCTGTTTCCTATACTTTGGACTTATCTTGCAAAAAGTATGAGATAGTAGGAGTTGGATATCCATAAAGGGCCTTAAATGGGGAAATTTTAGTAGATGTGTGATAGGTAGTATCATATTACCATTATTCCTTGACGAACCCACTTCATCCATTAAGATTTCTTTTCTAAAGAGTAACATTGTAGATAACCTTAAAAACATTTGTTAACTATTTTTTTTTGACCATTTGATTGTGTTTGATATGTAGAACTCATGGCAGCTAGTGTTTCTCCACTCATATTAAATAATTATTTCCAAAAGTTTCTTGTTACTATTACTTTAGGAAAACCATGAAGACTATGAATTTCTTTCACGGACACTTCTGCCACTTGGCTTGTTGTTTATGTACTTTGAGCTCTACCAAAAAAATCTACAAAATTTGTCTATATAAATGACCACAAAAATGTAATACTTACCTTTATATTTCAGTAACCCTGTAATAAAGTCTATTGATATATCTTATAGTATTTGAATATGTATGTGGAATGGTTGAAGTAACCCTAGAGATTTTACTATCTCTCTTTTATTTATTATGCAAACCTGACCTTCTCTTATAAAATTTTGAATATCTTTCTTCATTCCTTCCAAAAATATATTTTTTGATCCTTTGAGATGTTTTAAGGAACCCTGCATCCTACCATCAGAGAGACATGGGACTCCCTTAATATTTGTTTATTCGAATATGCTTGCGTGCATAAAAATATTCTACATTTGCCCCAAAGTATATCTCTCTTTCACTCCCAATGCTCCATAGAGTTCATCCCATCCTTTATAAATTTTAGTTTTTGTTTAGTACTATTGTCATTTTTCCATTATGGCAAGCTTCTTCTAGCCACCTTGGAATAGAAAATGTAATTGGATATAAATTTGAGGCCTCTTCTATTTTAGAAAGAGCATCATGTACTAAATTTTCCTTACCCTTTTTGCAAATTATCTCAAAATTAAAACTTTGCATTTTTTCTCCTCATTTTTGTTAATCTTCTAATGAAAATCATAGCTTCAAAAAATACTTTATGCTATCATGGTATGTCTTGACTTTAAAGTACCTCCCAATGATATACTATCCCCATTTTTTATTGCATGTAATATTGCTTCCATTTATTTTTCATACGTAGATTTCACCAAATATTTTATTTGAATTCCTTGCTTTTAAAAGCCAATGATATCCCTTATTGTGTTAATGTTACATAAATTCCTTGTCCTAGTGCCTCACACTCTACTATGAATGTTTTACCAAAAGTAGGTGCAACCGATGTTGGTGTAGAAGACATGGCATCCATTAAAGAGAGAATGCCAAAGTAGCCTCATCATTCCATATAAATGATATTTTCTTCAAGAGATATGTGAGTGGACTTGAAATGCATGCATAATTCTTAACAAATGATCAATAATATCATGTAAGTCTAAAATATCTTCTAAGAACCTTGATTTTCTTAGGAATAGGTCATTTTGTAATAGCTTGCATCTTTTGAGGCTCCAACTTCACTCCTTTTAAAACAATATGAACCAAATACTCGAGTTCTTATTTCCCAAAGGCACATTTGGATATTTTTACATAAAAATGATTGTTCTCAATAATTTATATAACTTTTCCACATGTTTAGTGTGGTATTCCCATGATTTATTATAAATATGTGTATTATCAAAGAAAACCAACACAAATTTTAAAAGATGGGATCAAACAAAATTTTTCTTAAGTCAAGCCTGCCGGACTTCAAACGACGATAAACCATAGTTCAAACCAAATTCGCGTTCCAAAATAGCCTGCTGACGTCGACCAATTTTGTGACGTGAAAATCAATTGAATACCACCCTAATATTTTTCGGGTCCGAAGTTGGGCTGGCGTATGGAGGGAGAGTTGTGACACGTATTTCTTATCAAATTCGCCCTAATCTTTTTCGGGTCCATATTTCCACTGCGTGAGCGGCCCAAACAAAGATCCGCTCCAATCAATTTCTTCCATGTGTCCTCAATCAAATGTTGCCCTGTTCCCAGATGTGGGTGCATTCGATGGCGTTTAAGGCGATGGGGCATGGATGTGGTGATTTCATATCAATCGCATTAAGTTTTAACGTTGTTCAATTAAGTTCCAAGGTTTTCACATCTAATCGCATTAAGTTTTAACACTGTTCAAGATCGGACCGCCACTCCTGTTAGCGATTCTGCATGCTCCAATATGATCCGGCCTTTGGCTCTCATTAATGATCAGAGATTAATTATGATGGACGTCCTTCGATTGAATTGCAGTCGGGTTGATAAAATGGCATTTCGCTATGGTTTTTCAGACGAGCCGATTGCTGGGTTACATTGCCTGCTCACTGTGACGAGAAGGAGAAGTGGCCAGCTAAACTGCTACTTAGACCTTGCTGCATATCTGCATTTCTCTCGGTCTGGTCCTTTTCTGTCTTCCTCTATTTCTTGGAATTCTGCTTCTCCATCTCCTCTTGTGCCCACTGCTGAAACTACACCCATGCCTCGCCTGCGTCAAAGGATGTGTTGCCGCAGGGGGAGCACTAGAGGTCAACCCCTGCACGCTCCCTCCAACCCTTCAACCGAGTCGTCTTCCCAGTCCAGTGATTATCACATAGGTTTCTATCCAGATACTAGAAGTGGACGGGGTCAGGTTCTAGGATCGGGCCACCGTATGGGCTCCCCTGCTCCTCATTTCCCCACCACTTCACCTTCTCCCACGACGCGCACTGCGCTTTTTTCCTTTAATTTCTCTCTGAACCACCCATGAATCACAGCTTCAATTACTGTGGTTTTCCATGAGGAGGCCCAAATGGAAGAAAAATGCACCCGTCCGACAGGTCTAAGCTCAGAAAAAGCCGACCAGCATTCGGGCCTTCAGGAGGGGAGCAGTGGCATGACTGTGGAGGTAGCACCTAGCGATCCTGGACCTTCCGAAGGATGGTGCCGAATCGTCGAGGAGCCGAAGGAGTAGTTTGGTTATTTTTTTTTTCTTGCTTCGCGGCCCACTTAATTGGGCTTCTTTTAGATTATTTTACTATGCTGGACCTCTGTAATATTTTTGAATTCTGTAAACGTTCAAGATTGGTTTCCCCGTATGAGGGCAGTCTTCTTAATGATTTTTTGATGACAAATTTTCCATGAGTCTGGGCAATGTTTTTGACTTTGGTGTAATTTTATTCCCACTGTTAATAGATTAACTTTACTTAGAAAAAAAAATGTTGCCCTGTTTCTATTTTAAACTTGTTTTTTGAAATACAGAGCCATGTTTATATGATTGTTTATAGTCAAAGTGCTGCGGGGTGGTTTATTATATTAATATTTCACGGTCGAATTATGTTCATAACAATTGGAAAAAAAAAATGTTGCCCTGTTTCTATTTTAAACCTGTTTTTTGAAATACAGAGCCATGTTTATATGGTCTACGTATTATACTCTTTCTCTATATATCTACGGGAACCTTTTTGCTATGAACAGGGTGGATGTTGTAGCGGGCTACTAATGGAAACAAGCGAGCCTGAACCTTACATCTCGGATGCAACAGATGGTTACCAATTTTGGAATCAAGCGAGCCTGATCTTACAAGCGAGCCTGGGTTTCTGCAGATGGTTTTTATTTCCGGGAACAAGTGAGCCAGAACATACAATCGACCCTGGGTTTATACATATTTTTTCTCTATCATGGATGCTTTTTGTGTGAGGTGTATATCAACAGTACATGTCTCTGCACATTTCCTGTATCCGCTTTATGATACTATTTTATGTGTTGACAGGTTATCACTCTGCCTTCAAAACTAGCGATGTTGGTCTATGTTGCTGGTTTATTGATATGGTCTGATGGTCTTTTTTTATTTTGGACATATCACACTCCTCACATGATTAGCGTTTTTCTCTGTTCAAGGATTTTGGGTACTTTAATTTGTATTTGGAACAATGGACGTCGGTACTCTATCTGTTGCTTTACTATTCTACATACTGCTATTTCACTTTCTTATAGATGCCTCGGGCATATTTGGATGCTTTCTCGGATTGTCGATAATCTCCATGTGGACCGTTACTGGGTTTTATATCATGTCCCTGTATGTGACATGGGGTATTTTTCTATCATTGTCTGGGGTGGGACTTCCACTTTTATGGATGGATATTTGGGTTCCAATCTTCAGATGTGAAAATGTAATGACTTCATGGACTGTTTTACTTCATATAATATATTCAAAACAACCTTTTTTCTCTTGTGAAAAAAAAATGATTAATGTTTATCACTCTGCCTTCAAAACTAGCTATGCTGGTCTATGTTGCTAGTTTATTGATATGGTCTGATGGTATTTTTATATTTGGACATATCACACTCCTCACATGATTAGCGTTTTTCTCTGTTCAAGGATTTTGGGTACTTTAATTTGTATTTGGAACAATGGACGTCGGTACTCTATCTGTTGCTTTACTATTCTACATACTGCTATTTCACTTTCTTATAGATGCCTCAGGCATATTTGGATACTTTCTCAGATTGTCGATAATCTCCATGTGGACTGTTACTGGATTTTATATCATGTCCCTGTATGTGACATGGGATATTTTTATATCATTGTCTGGGGTGGGACTTCCATTTTTCTGGATGGATATTTGGGTTCCAATATTCAGATGTGAAAATGTAATGACTTCATGGACTGTTTTACTTCATATAATATATTCAAAACAACATTTTTTCTCTTGTGAAAAAAAAATGATTAATGTTTATCACTCTTCCTTCAAAACTAGCGATGCTGGTTTATTGATATGGTCTGATGGTATTTTTATATTTTGGACATATCACACTCCTCACATGATTAGCGTTTTCTCTGTTCAAGGATTTTGGGTACTTTAATTTGTATTTGGAACAATGGACGTCGGTACTCTATCTGTTGCTTTACTATTCTACATAATGCTATTTCACTTTCTTATAGATGCCTCGGGCATATTTGGATGCTTTCTCAGATTGTCGATAATCTCCATGTGGACCGTTACTGGGTTTTATATCATGTCCATGTATGTGACATGGGGTATTTTTCTATCATTGTCTGGGGTGGGACTTCCACTTTTCTGGATGGATATTTGGGTTCCAATCTTCACATGTGAAAATGTAATGACTTCATGGACTGTTTTACTTCATATAATATATTCAAAACAGTGTTTTTTATCTTGTGAAAAAAAATAATGATTGTTTATAGTCGAAGCGCTATGGGGTGGTTTATTATATTAATATTTCACGGTCATTGGAACGCCCACAATTCATAACAAATATTGGAGATTTACTGTCCTATTTTAAAGTTTCATTTTTTTTTTATTTTAAATTGAACCCACGGTCGGTATACCAATGCCTTGTAAGCGTCGGAATTGCGACAGCTTAAAAACATCGGAAGAGCGACAGTATAAAAATGTCGGACCACATTTCATCGGAATTGCGATAGTTTACAAACGTCGGAAGAGTGACGTTCAAAATGTCGGACCACATTTCGTCGGAATTGCGACAGTTTACAAACGTCGGAAGAGCGACGTCCAAAACGTCGGACCACATTGTGTCGGAATTGTGACAGTTTACAAACGTCGAAAGAGCGACGCTCAAAACATCGGACCACATTTCGTCGGAATTGCGATAATTTAAAAACGTCGGAAGAGCAACGTTCAAAACGTCAGACCACATTCTGTCGAAAGTGTGACAGTTTACAAACGTTAGAATCGCGATGGTTTGGGAAACGTCGGAAGAGCGACGCCTATTTGGAAGCGACAGAAAAAGTGTCGGTAGTGCGACACTTTTTAAGTGCGTCGGAATTGCGACGGGATGGAAAACCACATTTTTCCCGTCCTTGAACTGTCGCTCTTGCGACGACTATGTGTAGGAATAGCGACGTATTGGCCGTCAGAAATTCCACAAAATTTTCTAGTGAAATGACCACCACATGGCTCATCATGACATGCTTTTAAAATATCAATAATCTCGTCTTCTCTAGCAAATTTTCTTATTATTATATCAGAACCAATATAGAAGAGGTCACCATTGACCCAACTATATATAGCACTTTCTCTAATTATCTTTTGTTTCTATTTATTTGCGTAATGATATTGTAGGATTCGAGATGATAAATAGTTTTCCATATATGTAAACCATGGAGTTTTGACAGTTATAGAAAATATATGTTCATCTGGAAAATTATCTGAAACTGGATTTGGATCACCTAGTGAATGAAGTCTTGATAGAAAGTCTGCAACTTGATTATCCTTACCTAGTCCATCTTATACAATCATGTTAAATTCTTGTATCAATAACAACAATGTAGTTATTCTGCCATTTGTAATTTATTTGTTCATTAAATATTTTATGGTTGAATGATCCGTGTGGATGAATACTTGATAACCTGTTATGTAATGTCTAAATTTATTAACTACATGTACTACTGCTAACATTTCTTTCTTTGTAACAGTATAGTTCAATTCTGTCAGTGTTAAGTTTTTTCTCATGAAATATATGCATAATTAAACTGATTCTCTTTCTATCCAAGTGATGCTCCAATAGATGTGTCAGATGCATCAATTGATATATGAAATGGAAATGACCAATTAGGTCCCCGAAGAATGGGTGCAATTGACAATTTTTCTTTTGATTTTTTGAATGCATTTTAACAATTATTTGTCCATTGGAATTCCACATCTTTCACAAATAACTTGAATAAAGGCAAATCTATTTTACTAAAATTGTCAATAAATCTCCTATAGTAGCCTGCATAACCCAAGAAAATTCTTACTTCTTTTTGTGTTGTGGGTGGTACTAAATTCACAATGACTTGAATTTTGATTGGGTCCACCTTAATTCCTAAAGAAGAAATATGGTTTCCCAACACTATTCCCCTAATTAACATCATAAAGCATTTTTCAATATTGATTGATAGATTTTTCTCTATGCATCTTTTCAAAACTTTTTCAAGATTTTGTAAAAAATCATCAAATGTTCTTCCATACACAGTGAAATCATCCATGTAGACCTTTACACACTCATGGATCAATTCAACAAATATTGCAAGGACTGCTCTTTGAAAAGTAGCAGGTGAATTACATAAACCAAAGGGTAAGACATTGTATGCATATGTTCCCCATGGGCATGTAAATGTTGTCTTATCTTGATCTTCCAATTCTATATTTTTTTTATTGTACCCACTAAATCCATCAAGAAATTAAAAAAATTCTTCCCAGCTAATGAATCTATAACTTGATCAATAAATGGTAAAGGAAACTGATCTTTTAATGCAGCCTTATTGAGCTCTCTGTAATCTATACAAATTCTCCACTTTCCATATTTCTTAGGTACCACAACTAAGGGTGAAACCCATTGACTATTAGAAATAGGATAGATAAATCCGACTTGTAACAATTTCTGCAATTCTTCTTTCACTATTCCTTTCATCATAGGATTAATCCTTCTTTGTGGTTTCCTTACATGTTTAATTTGATAATTAGTGTAAATGTGATGGATACATGTCTTTGAATGAATCCCTTGCATGTATGTGTTATCCTAGGCAAAATCTTCTGAGTATTTCTATAATAGTGCTATTATCTCTTGCTCTTGTTATGATTGTAAATTATCACTGATATTCAAATTTCTCCCAGGACTAATCTCAATGATTTTTCTCTTTGAATTTGTAATTGAGTTAACATGAAACATAATTTCAAATGTATTTTGCAGTGACTGTATAGTATAGCTTTTCTGAAAGTATTAATTGAAAAGGTGACTTACAACTTCATATTGTGTTATTCTAAGTTTCTTTGAAATGTTTGATTCTAAGATGAAAATATCTAATAATTCATAATTTTCTTCCTCCTCTCTAAAATTATATACTTGATTAATACTAAGAAAAGATTGAAGTTCTTGTTTTTCTTCTCCATCAAGCCATGATCATAAAGAAGGAGATTGAAAGAGAAGATACAATGTAACATGTTTTCTTTCATATCCATGTGAAATAATCATACTTATTGACCTGCATCCAATGTAAGCATCTGTAGTGGCTAACCATGGTCTGCCTAAAATTAATGGATGCCCTCCTAAAAAAACTTTTGGCAGCAAAATAAGGAATTCTACAGGATACTCCCATGAATCCAGTGAGACAATGATATCTTCCAATATACCTTCTGGTACAACTTTAGATCTATCTGCAAGTTCTAAGACTGTAGTAGTAAGTCTAATGTTGTTAAAATTCAAATGTTTTATAGTCTCTGTAGTCATAACATTTATAGCTTCTACCAAGTCTATTAAAATGTTTGGCACTGAAAATTTGTTGATCAAAATGGTAACCATAGGGATCCCTGGATCAACATATTTTTCAATGGTTGTATTTGTAGACATGAGACTAGCTAAACTTCCAATTACCTGGATTGTGGGTGGATCTCTTTTTCTCCTACCAGATATTTTGATACATAATTTCTTTATTGTCTTTTCATATATCGGGATATCTTTAATTTCCTGCAACAAAGGAATTTTGACATATGTGTTCTTAAATTCATCCAGAATATCAAATTCAGACAGAGATATTGGGATTTTCTATTGTACTAACCTCTCTAGATATGGTGGAGTCTAAGTCATAATTGATTTACCCTTATGAATTTTTTGTTCATCTCGTTCTTCCTTATTCTTCCTGGATTTTAAGACATCTACTTGTGTTCCCAAAGTGATTAAGAGATCTGTTTTGAAATTTTCTAGTAAAATTCCTATCTCTACTCTTGTTACTGCACTTACTGCATATTTGGAAGCTCTTGATGTATTATCTCTCTTCCCACTCTTTGCTCTTCCCCTAGAGTATTTTTGACAAAGTTAAACAGTTAATTAAAATGGTAAATTGGAGATATCTTCTTTTCCCATCAAATTAAATATATCTAAATATTCATCTCTGATACCCTTAAGAAGGATTGTACGAATGGTATTAGGATTTAGAGAATGTTGTTTAGATTTCTACAAATTATAAAGAAATATTTCCAAATATTCCTCGAAACTTTCATCTTCTTATTGTGTCATTCTAAAAATGTCTTCTTTTGAGTCTCTAGCCCCGAAGTAAGCTTGATACCTTTTAAGAAAAAAAATCTTCATATCATCCCAAGAAGCTATTGTATGTTCTCCTAAACCCATAAATTATTTTAATGTTGCTATTTTTAGAGTAGCAGGAAAGAGTGGAAGCTTGTGTGTATCATCCGTATATCAGTAAGTTCTACATAAGATATCAAATTTGAACATGAATGCATCATGACGTTTTGTTGACATTCCATTAAAGTTAGGAAATACAAAAGGTGGAATGTTTTTTATTTTCACTTCTTCTCCTAATATTGCTCTTGCATCTAATATTGGAAAGCCAAAACTAGTTTCATGATCATTGTTATTTTCTTGTTCATTATCATGTATTATTATGTTTTGATTTTATCTCCTTGCTTCTTCTTCTATCCTTCTAAGTGCTTTTTTTCTTTTGTCTTCCTCTGCCTTTGTTTCTGCTTCCAATCTCCTTTCTTCCTCTCTTTTCATTTTCCACTCCCTTTGTTGTCTCTCATATTCAATTCTTTGTTCAGAAGTCATGATTGGCCTATTTGATCCTTCTCCTTTGTCAATCATTTATTTTTCAAAGATATGTAGTGTTTCAATATGAGGTTGATTTGGTGTTTCTTCAACCGCTTCGATTTGTTGAAGGACAGGTTTCTCTGGTTGTTCAACAACTGGTTTTCTTGTATCTTTTTGTTTCCCTAAGGAAGGAGGTTCTTTTGGTGATTGTTTTATTTTTACCTCCAAGGCTAACAAAATCTGTCTTTCAACTAAAGTTAATCTTTGTCCTGATCTATGTTTTTCCTCTAACTCTTCTATAGTAGGTCTTCCAACAACTGGTTTTGTTAGTCCTGTGGATGGATGAGTTGTTGGGGGGTTTTGTTTCACAAATCTACCCTTCTGATCTCTATCTCTAGGCATATAGAAACATAAATTAAAATAAAAACTATGTTTTTGTTGTTTTTGATGTTTTTATATTTTTTTTATCTTCCTAAATGATCACTTCGAAATATGCTTCCCCAGAAATGACACCAAAATGTTGGATTATTTACTAGGTAAACAAACACAAGTATTTATTATCAATCCAGGCTTGTAGGACTTAGAAGCATCTCCAAGATATATGGGTTTCAGCTATGATCAAGTTAGAAGGTGATTTATTAATATTAAGGAAATTCATATTAAAAATATAATTCTAGACTAAATAATTTCTAAATTCAATTATGTAATGAGCAACAGAAGAATCTCCTAACTTAAGAGACTTGTTTGTCCTTCTCTTACAAAATTACTTCATGAATTAGAAACTGAAACCACTAATGATAAATAGATCAAGATGCATGAAATAATAACTGAAGATGATATTAACTAAAGAGATCCTATTTTTCCTTCATTATAGTTTCATTCATCAATAATACTATTGTTAGAAAATAGGAACATCAGAAAATCATTAAAAAGTGGGAAAAGATGAATTCTAGCTCTAGCTCTTAATCGGATAGAAAGAATGTTTAACTTAAACATTGGATTGTCCTTTCATATGAAGAATAGGATTTAGAATTATATTCAACAACACTCATAAAATTTCATCATATATCTAATTAAAAAATTAAGCATAAAACAAACTAGTTCAAAAATCGCAACTTAAAATAACTAGAAAGTGCACTTAGCTCAGTGTGGGGGACCTCTGCCCTTGCCTCACACACTGAAAGTTATTTAAGCTAATAAAAATTTAGTCAATAATTCACCATATAACAAAAAAAAATGAAATAGAATAGGTCTTTCAATTAAATCTATAAAGTCTCAGAAATATCGAAGTTAAGTTACACAATTTCTACATATGAATGCCTTCAAAGTCTTAGGCTTAAATAGTTAAAATATGAAAAAAATTCATATAAAATGTCTCCTATAGCCATGGATATCCTTATCCTATCTAATCAGGTCGAGGTCATTCATATAATCCCTCAAAATCTGGAAAATCCCATAAAATAAGAAATTTGACATATTTCCTAGGAATCTCCATAAAAATAGGTCCTATTTGACTGCCTTTGACCGGGCCTATTTAAGATCGATTTGACTAAACCAAGAGGTGTAAATTTAATCATAGTTCCCAAAATTTCTATAAATGTATCCAATTGGAGCCCAAGTGTCCTGCAAATATGACAACCATGAGGCTATTACAGGAATTTCTGATCTGGTCCAAAAATGCACTTAAAATTTAATTTTTATAAAAACTTCTAAGAATTGAAAAACTTAATTTAAATACCTGTATATGAATTTATTTGGAAAAATAGGGTGAATATGATGGTGTATGGATGGATAGCATGGTAAATAAAGTGTATTTTCATAAACAAAAAGAGATAAAAAATGAGGGCCAACAACCATACCACAGTTCAGAGGACACAATGTTAGCACAACTCTCATGGTTACAATGTCAAAGAATAGGTGGTATGCACAAGGAGTTCCAGAAAAACCCTTAAATTCCTCAAATTCCAATGCAGAAACGATACATACTATAGAATCAAACCGAGGGAAGAGAATAATGCGAAAGGGTAAAGAATAATGCAAAGTGGAGAAAGGCCACAAGCTTACCATAGCCAGAACACTAGGAGATTGACATAGGGTTTGCCAGAGTTGTAGAGCACCAGAGGCCGAAGAAAACAACTAAATACGAAATGCAGTTAGGGTTCGGGGGGTAGGGTAATACCCTAACCACCCCAAGGAACTTATCAACTGTTGATCCAGATCTCAAATCGACGGTGGATGGTTGCACACTTGTCTCCACAAATCAACATGGTGTCAAATCAAAGCTACAGTGGATCTAGGTGGATTTAAAGCTTATATTCAATAATTTAATAATTTATGCCAATAGTCAAATAATCAAACCCGACATTATTATTTGTACAATGAAAATCCAATGTTATATATGATTGTTGATCAACATAGTTGTGGGAGGAAAGATTAACAAATGGACTCAAAACCTTCAAATGTTTAATGTTTATATTATAGGGACGATGGTTAATTGATTGGAAAGATGTGAAATAAATATGTTTAGTATAAATGTGTATAGTATAGGTCTTAGTTATTGTCACAAAATTGCTATTTTTCGGTGGCAGATGGAAAATCTAATCCTTAGCATTGTAATTATTCATTTCTTGAAGTTGATTATTAGAAGTAATGTAGACTTGATTGCTATGAGTAAATAATTTTATTTTTTATTTTTTATTGTGAAAGCTAAATGTTATGAATGGAAATTACACCACTCCACATAGCTCCAAAATCCTTTCTCACAAATATTATTTCACTCTTTGCACTGCTACATAGATGCTTCCTCACAAATACAATTCTACTCTTTATTTGTGTTAAATTTATATATTTAGGGAGAGAAGTGATTTTTCATTAGGGCTGACATTAGATTAATTAGATTAAATTTTAAATATTAAATGTTAAACATTACTTTTAGATTTAAATTTACGTTTAGCGATAGTCAATGCATGTAGTGTACTCAAATACAAGGATTCAAATTTATTAAATTTAATAATATTAATATTATAATATATTAATATGAATATTATAATTAATAATAATATTAGTAATAAGGTGGACTACCTGTGCCAATTTGGCTTCTCGATTCTGTGGACCCTTTCAAATTTTGGAAAGGGTGGGGCCAGTAGCCTACCGACTAGCTTTACCAAGACATGTTGGGAAAAATACTGAGAGGGGGGGATGAATCAGTATTTAAGGCTGACTGAAAACTTTTTACTTTTTCTTTCTCTAAAATCCATACGCTACTTTCCTAAAACCAACTCGCGTATACACGCGGATATCCTTCATAAAACTCGCGTATATACAAAGATATTATTATGTATTTAATTCTTTACTTAGATCTATACATCATTCATTCATCATATGTTTAGTTAGCAGTAAGCATGAACAGAATAAACCATCACACAAGCAACACACATGAACACCAGGATTTAAGGTGGAAACCCGAGTCGGGAGAAAACCACCACTTCCGTCGTCTCTGTCTTCAATATTTTATTATAAAGAAAACATCTTACAACAATGTACTGGCGTAGACTCATACCAACACACAGGCACCCACCTGCAGAAGGCTACAACCTTCTCTCGTTTACCAGCCTCTCCTGGAAGGGAGCTACAACCCCCTGTACTCGTTTACCAGCCTCTCCTATAAGGGAGCTACGACCCCCTGCTCTCGTTTACTAGCCTCTCCTGGAAGGGAGCTACAACCCCCTGCTCTTGTTTACCAGCCTCTCCTGGAAGGGAGCTACAACCCCCTGACTGAAGGCTACAACCCTCAGCACCACCATGGACCACGTTTCATCAATTTTCACACTGGATCCAATAGCTTCAATAGAACACAACTTGCAGGCCACTTTTCATCATATATTCAGACGGGACCCACTCCACACATTTAAGCTCAATCATACATCAAACTGAAACTTATACCCTTATCAATTCATTCAATGAATCATCAACCAATCAATCAACAACTTGATCTTTTCTCAACATGGTCAGCAACATAATCAATATTCAGAAAACCTAGATCTGTATGAATACATCATAGATAGATAGCATTAAAACAGCAGAACATATCAGACATTTCATACCACATACTTTAGTAAAACCCTAGATAACATACGCGCTTTTACTTCACCGAACCTGCGTATGTACACGCTTTCATGCAGACCAACCCGCATATACTTCAGTGCATTTTTCAGAAAAACCCTTTCTACCCATACGCGCTTTTCTTTAAGCAGACCCGCGTATACACGCGCTTTTACTGAAGCGAACCAGCGTATACATCTGTAACTTTTCAGGACTGTGCAGCTCTTCAGATCAGGTAAACAACTCAAATTTCATCCCTTACTTCAGAAAGTATTTTGCCTAATCTCAGATCTAAACATTCCATAAACAGATCTAGAAGCAGGGAAAATTTTAGGGGCGAATTTTAGCCCAAAGGCGAATTTTAAGGGATTTTAAATTTTAATAGGGCGAATTTTATATATAAAACCCATTTTCTATAGTTTTATAAAGTTAGCCCAATAATTATTTTAAAAATAATTAATTATTAAATATTAGCCTACCAAAATAAATTTCTATAAAACTGAAAAAATAATATTCGCCCTCGATTTTCTTTGTTTGGAGCAGATTTCAATGGCATTCGCCTAGATTTATTGGGTCGGAGGGAGGAGTTGGAGTGATTCGCCCCATTTTTTCCCTGGTTCGTCTGAATTCACTGGGTGAAAGAGGTGGTTGGGGCTTGGAAGGGGCGTGGATGTTGGATGTGCAAAACAGATTGATGGAAGGAGATGGAAACTTACAACATCTGGATGCATTGACCGATGACAGGCTGCACGCATTGACGAGAGGGCAACTGGTTCGCTGGTTTTAGGGTTCTGCATTGACCGATGACAGGCTGCACGCATTGACGAGAGGGCAACTGGTTCGCTGGTTTTAGGGTTCCAAGGTCCAATATAGCCCATTTCCCCGGTGGTGTTGGCCCTTGGAATTTGTTTGGGCAGTGGTGTTGGCCCTTGGAATTTGGGCAGTGGTGTTGGCCCTTGGAATTTGTTTTGTTTTTTGTGTGTGGGTTGCGCTTCTACATTCCTGTTACAGTTTTTTTTTATACAAAAAGCATGAATACCGACATCAAATCCCTACTGTCTATGAGCGCTAAGAGACCTAGCAAAAGAGCAGAGCAAAGGCTTCCTCTAATGCTGCAACTCAGTATCTTCACAGGCTAGATGAACATCATGCTGCAGTAAAGGCTTTGGCATGGTGTCCTTTCCAGAGCAATCTTCTGGCTTCCGGGGGTGGCAGTGCAGACTGTTGTATTAAGTTTTGGAACACTCATACAGGAGCTTGCCTAAATACCATTGATACCCATTCTCAAGTTTGCACATTATTATGGAATAAGAATGAACGTGAGCTACTGAGTTCACATGGATTCAGCCAGAACCAGTTACCTTATGGAAATATCCATCGATGGTTAAGATTACAGAGCTTACTGGTCACACTTCTAGAGTACTGCATCTGGCAGAGGTATTCAATGTATTGATCTATGGCTAAATCGTTTTTGTGTTGACAGCCTTTGTTTTTTGTGCTGACAGTATTTCTTTTGTTTTGTATTTTCAGAGTCCATATGGGTACACTGTTGCATCGGCTGCAGGAGATGAGACTATTATGATTTTTCTTTTAAACTGACAAAGGTCAACCCTGGTCTAGGAGATATTTACTATCTGCTTACAAATTTTCAACCAATTTATGGTACTAATTTGGTTTTATACTCCAGTTCATGACACATGCATGGTTTTGTAGTGCAGGTGGTGGAGGAGTTACTTCTAGCATCTCCACATATTATAGAATCCACGGATTATCAAGGAAACACAGTGTTACATGTGGCAGCTTACAGTGGTCACTTTTTCATTGTTAAGAAACTCTTATCATCTTTTCCACCACTTCTACTTGCGACAAATAATGATGGAAACACTCTCTTACACATGGCTGTAGCTGGATTTATAGCCTCTTGCTCTAAGTTACTTGATAAGAAATTAGACCTCATGAGACATTTAATCGCAGGCAAAACTATATTTTTTCCAACTATTGTTAATTGCCAGAACAAGGAAGGAAGAACAGCAATGCATATGGCTGTCCTTGGAAAGGTGATTCATGAAAAGATTTTGGAACTACTCTTGTCAGTGCCCGGGTTAGATATCAATATTTGTGACAGAAATGAAATGTCTACTGTTGATGTGCTGGAACTGAACCTACTATCTGGTATAACATCAGAGCATTTGCTTAAGAAGTTGGCATCAGCAGGTGGAAAAGAGGTGCAGTCTTGGTCTACCTCTTTAAGAAATGCCAATGTTTCTTATGGAAAGATATGCTATTCAGATAACAGTCCAGGCACATCATTCAGATCTGCAGATACAGATATCAATGTATACACCCATATTGAAGATGTGTTTGACCAAGCAAAAGTTAAGAGACTTCTTGAAGTATCATCAAGAAGGCTCGGTGCCCATGCGTTGTTTGATTGCAATGACAGTAGAAAGCATTATGTAGGGAATAAAAAGAAGCCTTCGGCATCTAACCCAGAAAGAGACAGTCTTGCAACTCTTTTTGGATGGTCTAATGGAAAAAAGACTACCCCAAAGCAAGAAGAACATATAATTCAGAAAAAAAAACAGGACACGGGAAACGAGTCTAAGCCACTCACCAAAGAAAAAACAAATCTCGAAATAATGCACAGTAAGGAGTGGATTCATGAACGGAGAACTTCTGAGATGCCATTGTCTCTGAGGAAAAGGTTCTCGAAAACTCCATTAACGGTCAATCATAGTGATTCATTAAGAAGGAAATACCCACAGAGTCCATCAACAAAGCACGGGATTTCAAATCATTGTGGGAATGATTTTGATGGTGCAGTTTCACCTGCAGTTTCATCATCCTGTTCACCATCTAGGTCATTTTCACAATCTCCAGGAGCATTCTCACCATCAATAAGTGCAAGATTCAAGTGCTTCTTTAAAAAAAATGGGTCCATGCCAAACTCATGCAAGACCTCTGTTAAAGATGGTTCAGAAGATGATGACAATGTTCCAGTTGGTTCTGACCGAACGCCACCACAAGGTGTTATGAATCAGTATTTCTGTTTTGGAATTGGAGGTCTGCCTGCTGAAAATGATAGGTCAATACAGAGAGCAACACCTGTGAATAGTGACTTGGGTTAAGTTGGGAAGTTACCAAATTGGCTAGAATGCCCACAAATGGTTTATTCCATGATTTAAGTGCCAATACCCAGGTTGACACAATTCATACATCAAGATCACCGTTTAAACTCTGTCCAATATTTCATGCCATAATGAACAAGATTGGTAAAAAAAACTTAGTATTTACAAGATGAATGATTCCTCTAGTAACATCCCGCATTGAAAAAGGTTTTTGAAGGTTTTTAACAAAAGTGAGATTTAAGTTACAACTACAGACTGATCACCAAAATTTTCAGTGTAACTCAATAGTAATAAGGACTTTGGCAACCTCATAAATTACTGTAATGCCAATAAATCAAGTTTTGGGTAGTCCGTTTTCTTAATGGTGAAACATTTGGCATTTTCATAAATGATAAAACAGTCAATAACCAAATGCCTAGGCTACACGCCTAGGGCAAACTAATCAAAGCTAAATGGCATTGGCTTTGACAAGAGAAGTTCTCCTATTTTATCTTCTTCTCTTTGTACAATTGATAACCCTTCCTCCATGTTTGGTGACTTGGATGTCATGCTTGTTGGTTCTTTTGGACTTGTGAATGTGAGCTTCAGCTATGATAAGAGACTATTGTTTTCGTTTTTGGAATTAGTTGTGTTTATAGATTAGAAATCGATATCCTGTCTGAGTTCACATGAAAAATGCTTGAATGTCCATGCTTTTTCCTGAAATTTGACTGGTTGGAAAATATTGATTTCATCTTTTTTATCATTTCCAATACAAAGAAAATAGGAAAAGAAAAGAAAAAGTGTAACGCTGTTTGCTGGTCTTGTTCACCCCCTTCAATTGCCTCAATATTTGCACGCAGGTAGTTGGAATAAAATTCAGTAGGGTTTTCGGATGATAGATCTGGCCATGTTGCAGGACGAAATTCAATCCACCTTGTACCTTGACTGCCAATCACACACAGTGCACAGACCATTCATACAAGCAACACAACACTAACCTGCAATCTATCCAGAACTCAGTGACATTAACACACAGTGCAGCTCTCCTTAACACTCCCAAACACAAATACCAGTCCCAGTTATTTCATTCACTCTTCTTTTGGGACTGCAAGTATAATCAGAGTTGCAGTTTTCTGAGCTACTATTTTTCTCTATCCTGCCACTCTCTTTGCTTATATGGACAATGTTAGTTTCCATGAGCTCATTTTCCTCTATGAGCTTTTCTTCTTCACGTGCATCATTGCACACACTGCCTGTACCTACAGGGAAAATAAAGAAAATGTGAAGGGAATTGACCAATTTTGACATCCACCTATTCCATAGGTGCTCTCTCCATCAACACACTTGGTTGCAAATCAGACTCACTAGTAATTGTGTTGATGCACGAGTTGTGAATCGTTGCTTCTTACTGAAATCTTTCCACTGCAATTACTACTTACAAAATTACTTTCATCGTAATCTCTCTGTATGTCCAATTGTTTAGCACTTGCTCTATTATTTTTGTTATGAAATCCTTCATGGCTCTATCTCTCGTGGTTGCAAATACAATCTCTCCTAC
Source organism: Pinus albicaulis (assembly GCA_034641835.2). Lineage (NCBI taxonomy): Eukaryota > Viridiplantae > Streptophyta > Pinopsida > Pinales > Pinaceae > Pinus > Pinus albicaulis. The sequence continues at coordinate 531,429,833 of CM076576.1, read as the reverse complement.
AATGTTCAATTTTATGCTATAATAGACCTCCATGCTTGACTCTGCACATTCTCTTGTGCTCTTCTTCTTAACATTTGCAACCATCAATGGCATTGTTAGGTTAATCCTTGAACTCAGTCAAACATATTGTAGGTGGTTTATGGTGCTTGGTTTACTACAACATGTAGTATTGGCCCATTATATCCCATGTAATGAAGCCTATTTAATGGTTTAGTGTATTCCATTGTAAAAATCACTTCAAGTGGTCTATGCTGGCTGGATTGGCCAACGGTAATGAAGATATTTTTCTGTGATTTTCCCAAATTTGGTTTTTCACATTAGATTGGATCTTTGATCTATCCATGCATACATGTGTTTATCTCTCTTGTAGGTGTAAAATTTAACTTGGTATCAGAACCCATTTAGGCTTGGACTCTATAGGGAGAGTAGTTTTTGGTATTGCATGGACGTCAGTATTGCTGGGAAAAACACTGAGAGGGGGGTGAATCAGTATTTAAAAACTCACACGGACTTTTACTTTTCTTTACCGATTTCTATACACGACTTTAATTATTTCTTCAGAGGATATTGCATTGGTAGGCAGTTTTATTGGGGAATTCTAGATGTGTGGTTTGAGATTCCCTTGGTGGTATTTAGCATTATGTAAGAATTTCATCTTTGGTTGTTCTCTGTAGCTTCGCTGCAAGTATGTTTTTGAGAATGAGATCAGTTCCTTCGTTGCCTCCCATAATATGTGGAGAGAAGAGGTATGTACGCAACTGCTGGCTAAAGGTCTTCTATGGATCAAGGATGCCAAGTTATTATACGTCCATGAATTTTCTGATTTTATTGCTGTTCTAGTTGGCTTAAAGAAGAGGATGTAAATGTCATTGTAAAAACACTTCCACTTTTCCTTTTCTTCTCTGATGTAAATATATATTTATGAATATAAGGAATATCTTTTACCAATATAGAAAAACTGATAAAATATGAAAACATAAAAGAAATTTTGACTTTTAGCAAATAAGCCCTCTTCAAAGATTTCAAAAGCACATTTTAATAGAAGAAAACCTTTAAAAGAAGTTCAAACCTTTATTTTCCCAACTAATGGGGAGTATAAGAATAATAGAAAAATGCGTTGCAACCAAGTAGACTCAAACAGAAACACAAAAACTAGTATTGAAAAAATAGATGGTTCCAATCAGTTGTTTATTTTTCATCAACTATTACAGAGATGCAAAATTGTTATGCTTCATTCTCATCTTGCAGAATGAGAACTTTCGACATAAATTTGAGGCAAATTCCACCAGGGCATGAGATATTAAAGAAATCATCTGACAATCTTAAATAATTGAAACATAGAGTTGGAATTCTAAGCAACTGAACATCAGAGAGTATCAACATGTCATTAAGGTAGAATCAAAAGGTCTCAATAGAAAACAAAGGCAATTAGAGGATGCAAATCTATAAAAAAAACAAATAATGGGGAAGACTTGTCAAATTCAACAAGTCCTGTGATCAATACAAAGTAAAATTTTCCAATGGAATAAAAAATCAAACAACTCGTCCTAATAATGGTTGCCCCAGAATGGTTCGTTGTGTCAAGGAAAAAGCCAGAAGATAATGGAAACTTGAGAAATCACAACCTGTGGAGCTGTTTTGGTTGTAGGATATATAAGAGTTCCTTTGGCCTGGTTAAGTGGTCATGAGTTTGGATTGTCATTTTTTATTTTTCTGTATGGCTGGCTGTTTTTTAAACCTGCATAGAATAGCAACTCGGTATTAGTTAATGGTTGAAGTTTCATAATAAAAATGGATAGCTTTAATCAGTTAGTGGTTGACGTTTTGGAATCAGTGATAAATATGGAAAACCTTTTGTTCACTGGAATTTTAGACTAAAAAGAGGAAGGGCTGCATTTGGGTCTTCTGATGGTAGGAAATAAGATTTTTTTTTTTTCTCGTGGCTCCTATGGAAGTTCACTGTCGTTAATGCTGAAAGCACATATTAGATCTTTCTAGGAAATGTTCATCATGTCAGATTTCAGTCAATGTGTTAGTGAGAGCTTTGAAATAGCTACTAAGTTAGTCACATGTAAGCGCCCACAGGCTTGGGATTAATGGTGGGGAGTGAGGTTCCATTCCCATGGGCTCTTCTGTCAACTTGAGGTAGACCGTAGCCATGGGCACACCTAGAGGTATGGGTCAATCTAATGTGAATGTATGGTGCCACCCCTGCCAGGTCTACATAGCCATATTAAGGACCAAATCCCACCCACATGTTCTCATCAAAGCCTGCCATTTTTTTTCCATCAGGCTTGGTATAGTGGTAAGAGGGACTGATTGCCATGCTACAAAAAAATGTTCTATTCCCTAGAGAAACAAATGTGAATGGGTTTATTGCCATAAGTTAGATCCTAATACTTGCTCTAGAAGTCTATTTATGGTGTGGCAAAAGGTAATACGGGATTCATCATGTGATGCATATCAAGGGCTCTTAAAATACACTAATATTAAACATATTACAGTGCTCGAGATGGCAAGTTCTGATAGCTAGCGCAGTATTTGAAATGCTCTATGATACATACCATGGCCCTTGAAATACACTATTACATATTAGCAGTTACAGAGTTTGGGACACTATTATATATCAACAATGTAGATTTAGAATAAAAACAAAGACCCCACTTCTCCATATCCATATCCACAATAGTTTGATGCATCTTACAGCCATCCGGAGACCTGATTTGCACATGAACTTGTAGATTTAGTATATAAGAAATACTGCAGAATTTTGATTGAAAGCAATTATTTCAAACACAAAAACAGAGACCCGCTAATTGAAATACCTGCATAAACACTAGTACATGCCAAAGTACTTGATTGCACTATGGGTGTTGGACCTTCATGACAGATCCAGAGGCAAACAAACAAAGTCCCACTTTACATTTAAGATATAAAAAACAATTGCAGATTCTGGCCCTCAGCTGGAAATTATAGAGATGTGGGAAAAGTAGTATTTACAAGAATATTGAAGAAAGCAGTACTGATCTAAACATGGTGATTATTTAAAAAAAAAATGTATAACAACCCATCCATTCCAGCTGTCTTTATCCATTGCAGAAAAGTAATCGGATTGATCATAATCTTGGATTGAGCATAAGCAGTAGAATCCACACAGGTTTGAAGATTAAATAAATTATTTGTTTTGGGCAAGGAAATGTATTTCACTTGAATTGAATGCCCATTACGGAATTCTATGAGCCAGATAAGTATGCAATGACTTCATATAAGTAGACTGGCGAAAAGAGGTTCAGTTTTAATGTGTAGAGCAAGTGCCAAATTCTTTATTACGCAGCAACACATTACATAATGCAATTTCTCATATGACCAAAGTGATCGAAGTCCTTCAACTCATGTTACATGCAGGGTTGCAGACTAGTCCTAGTCCTTGTACACTATAAACTTCTTTTTTCAAAAATCTCAGAGATTTTAAAGTAATAGTTGAACCCAAACCAATATAACAACACCATCCTTTCTGTCAATTGATTTCATTCCTGAGCTGCATCCTGCATATTTAAAACCAGTGATGCAGCTCTCAGATCAGTTATGCTTGGGAGGGTGGGTTTTGGGCCCATGGTAGTCAGAAGTCAAGGATGGCTGATTTATTCAAATCAACAACATTGATCATCTTTCCTACCAAGCTAGTCAACTCATGACTTTTGGAGGTTTCTTAGTGTGTATGCATTGAACTGGCACCTGAGGAAGGACGAAGTGTCTTAGACTTTGAATACAAAAACATAACCATTCAGTACCCAATTGTACGAAAGTATGTTAAAAACAGACATGCCAAATTAGTATATATCTCCCTCATACAAAATTACACAGATCTCCCTACCTAAGTTATTATTGCAGAAATGATTATGTGATCCAAATAACATAAGTACTGTAACATCTATATTCTATGGAAAAATCTGTTTCAATCTCCATGTAAATGGGACGGTTGTTTAAAGCAAAACATGGAGGAAATACTGACTGACTCATGCGATCTCCAGCTAAGAATACCCATCAAAATATGAGAAAAGGGTACAGAGAAGGTAAATTTCAATGCAGAAAGTAAATTAATATAAAGTGAGATGTAATCAACCAAGGGCCTCAAGTATCTTTTTGAAAGGATGAACTATGAAATTTCTTCTCTATTATTCTGTCCTTGCTTGTTATTTTAGTGTCTGTTAGTGTCGATTCCAATCCCCTCAGCCTTGTTGGTATTGAGCAACAGCTTGCAAGCTCCATTCCCTGCCATATGGAAGCCAACTTGGAGGTATAATCAACCATAAAAATAAAAATGACAGTTCCTATTTTGAATTCCATGAACAAGTATTTGCTCATATCAACTTTATTTAATATTGATGCTTAATTCTAATGACCAGAATCTATCAACATTCAAGGGGCAAACTTTAGTGCAATAAGCCTATAGCCATAGAAATCTAGGATCAAAATTACAAGGTGATCAATGAGCCTAGGATTTCAAATGGCACTTGACACTTGGTCCCTTTCGTTGAAGTCTTACTGCAGCTGGACATTCAAGATAACACATGACTCAATCATGGAATTTTAACACAGGTAACTCCATTTTTGAGAAATGATGAGCCCAATAAGTGTAACCATCATTACCTTCACATTATTGCCAGGAATTAGCAGAAGGCATGTTTAAACTTTAATCATGCTATTTGTGACAGAAGCTATCGAAAGACAAAGAGCTCAAATATGTTGATATGAAAAACAAATGGCGCATAAGGCGTGTTTAAACTTTAATCATGCTGTTTGTGACAGAAGCTATTGAAAGACATAGAGCTGGAATCAGAATCAGAGTTCATGCGATTCTGTTTCAATTCCACTGCCATCGTGCAACCCTCCTCGTGATGATGGTGTGAGGGCTACTGGCCTTTCAATCACTGGCGAAAGCCAGTATCAGAATCAGATTGTGTGCAACTTGACATTGACTAGGATGTCACATTGCAGATCTCCTGATGATCAGGATGTGAGAATCACAGGCGTTCCATGCCCTAAAGAGAGTCGAAGCCAGATCCAGACTCCGAATCAGGATGCTCCAGCATGACCATAAATTGAGTTCTGCTGCAATAATGAAGTTGTTATGGTGGATGCCAAACAGGGGCAAGGTATTGATGCTCCTTTTCATTTGGGTTGAATTTAAATATCTAAATTTTGTGTATGTAGACATCTGTATCTGACTAGTGCAAGACCTGAGAGATTAGAATTCAGATTCGAGCATCAATGACTATTGCAGGGCTACTATTGTAAAATTGTCTCTTATTTCAAAAAAAATGCCAGCTATTGTTGATTCTCTTTCTATTTGAAATTTTAAGGCATCGTTTTCCACATAAAATCAGAAAGCACTTCCTTTTTTAAAAGGGTTCTAATGGTTAAGGTACTAGTATTCTAAGCCTATAACTTATAATATATGGGTTTACTTCTCGCACTTTGATATTTGCAGTTTTTAACTGTATTTGAAGCTTAAGGTTACTAGTACATTTCCGAGTGATTGTTTATCAAGTTAAGTACTCCTCATTGAATGCCAAACCATTTGAAAATGAAATGATGTGGGAATTCCAACAAGTTTGCAAACCCGCAAAATAAATTTCATGATTTATGGAAGAATGAGAAGACTTATGAATCGGATTAAGTGGAGGTGTTAGCTACCATAATGCACGGCGTCTTGGTTCAAAGATGATACTTAGAAGAAAGGGAACTTGACAAGTTTTCTATGTTACTTCACTTTATGGTGATGATTCTTGGGGAATACCCCCATACTGGCTTCTTCTGGAGGAAACAACTTACAGAAGAAACAGAACTGGATGGTTCTCTCTCTTTGATTCTCTCTATTGCTGAAGTGTACAAAAAAACTTACTGTAGCCTTTTCAGAATACATAATGGGTAAATTTCTACAAGTAGATGATCACATGCTCAACTCAATGACTGAATATTATGAGCATGCCTTTTAAGAGTTCACACTGCATTAGGAGTTCAACAGTGCAAACTTGGTTCTCATCCAGATCTATCTATCTCCCTTATGTTCGCTTTATATATCAATGTAATTGGTTCAATCTAATGCCTTTTAAGAGTTCACAGTGGATTAAGAGTTCAACAGTGCAAACTTGGTTCTCATCCATGTCTATCTGTCTTCCTTCTATTCCCTTTCTATATCAATGTAATTGGTTCAATCTAAAATTTTTAAGTTAACTATATATATGTATTTGTTGAAGTATTGTGCACTCAAGAAGCACTACTTCCATTATCTGTTTTTGTTATTTGTTAAAGTACTGTGCAGTCAAGAAGGACTACTTCCATTATCTCTTTTTTCTTTCTTCCATCTCCCAAAATAGGAAATCTTTGGACCTATAACATTTTTCCCCTCTGAACTGGTTTCCAAGCACAACCTTTTCAACCTCTTAATTTTCCCTTTTATCACTATCGATAAGTGCAATGGATATTCCAAAGATGGATGTTGGACATTACATTATAGAGAAGCATCAAATGTCAATCATGGTAGATTAAGGAGTGAAATAGATATCGATATCTAACAGTGTGATGGATTGCATCTCTTTGATGGCAATTGTACATCCTAGTTACACAAAGATTTGCAAACTATTCTCCATTAATATCCAACTCGGGAAGGATCTTTTGAATTTAGTGTTTGACATTGGAAACCAATGATACATAATCTCAAAATCAGTGATAAAGAAGCATAATTTACGTCCAATCATGCATACTTAACCCTAACCCTTGGTTTTTCTTAGCATGAACAAGTACTTGTTTAATGTGCATGTAAAAGTGGATTAAGTTCCCCATCTCTATATATAATGTAGATGAAGTGGAGTTTAATTTTGTTTCATTTGATGTCTATGATATGATATTCAACTATTCATATCACTGGGATTGAGATAGTCTATCATCAATGCCTAAACAAATACTAGTCAAAAAAGGCCAAAAATACGCAATGACCACACAAAAAATATCCAACTCCCTTGGTGTCAATTCAACCACTAAAGGCTAGAGGCTAATAAAAATCTTCAATACAGTTTTCTTTAATAGCCTTGTGAGCATAGGATAGTGCCACTCTCCAGTGGTCAACCAACAAAAATACCCCAAGGCCTTGTTGGATACATATCCAGCACACGTGAGAAGTTAGAAGAACAAAAGAAGTTGGACAATTTATTGTAGCACTATTTCAAGTTGTTATGGGAACTACAGAGGATGCCTCCAAGCCATGCAGTCCAACACATCAATGAGTTGCAACAATTTTTTATGCTATTGAATGAGTCACAGTGCAAGGATTTGTTGTTGGAAAAGTAGGAGATCAAGAGGTAGATACAAGACTTAATAAATAATGGCCAAATATGAACCAACTCATTGCTTTGTGGATCTGTTATTTTTTCTTTCCAAAGAAGGATGACACATGGAGAATGTATTATTATCTATTGAATAGAAACACCATCAAGAAATGGTATTCATTGTCATGCACCAAGAACCTAATCGATTACATTCATGAAGGTAAGTATATTAGTAAGCTAAGTGCTACATCATGAGAAAAATAGGGAATATGCAATTTTCCTCATTTTAAGTCACTTTGAATGGAACCGAAACTTAAGTAGATAGGCAATAGCTATATAGTTTATGTTTCAGAAATGCTGCTTTGTTTAACAGTTCCAGCTAACAAGGCAGAGACAGATAGATTATTAGGTTTTCAGTCGATTTTTATCTACGTTGGTGACTTGGAAGGATGCTTATTTTCTTAGGACAGTGCAACATATAATTGGGGTATCACCAATTGGATATTTTTCACTTCAATCCAGTGTCATTACCAATTTTATTTCATGGAAATGATAATATTTAGATAGATATAAAAATTTTAAGATTAGGGAGGAGTTGAAGTTGTTCACTATCTTATACTTTCACTTTATTATATTTTAAACAAAGATTAATGCTCCTCTCACGAACTAGGTACATATTCCGTAGAGGTCGTTGAATATGCATTTTGTGGATAGTTTTTTTGAAGGTTTCAGAGGTAGGCATGAAGAGAACAAAGCAATTTTCAAGATAACTCACAAAAGTTGATTATCAAACCACCCATTCTTCCAAAACATTTTGTATTGCCTCAACTTTATCACCTACATCACCTTTATCTCACATGGAAGATGTATCCCCACTCCTTGACGTTACTTTGCACCTCTCGGTGCAAATGCTAGTATTACTTGATTTTCCATGCTTATGTGGAACATGGTCAAGAGAAGGAACTATAACAACAATGGATTTGCATGAAAGCTTTATAATATTTTCAAACATGAAAGTTGTGATGTGTTACTAATTTTCTTCATTATTTTATAGATCAATACACGTTAAACCGACTTTACTCCTTGACTGGCATTGCATTCAACATTGTGCACAAGTATGTTTTAAATGTATCAATCAAAAGTATGATTTTATCTATATTTGATAATGCAAGTTGAATACATCATACAACACATAGGAGAGCTATGGCTATGAAGTTCAATATGAAATAATCTATTGGTTGCTACTATTACTATTATATAAGGGGTGCTCTTCCAATGGCCATTTATTAGCTATGTTAAGAAGGATTTGTGGAATTTTTATTTACTATAAGATTATGTATAGTTGAGTTGCAGACAACTAAGTAGAATTTGGTAGGAAGTTTGGAGTATGTGTAATTCATAATGATCTTGTCTTCTCTTCATTGATGAATTTTCAATGTGTGAGTTTTGACCTAAGCCATTGCATTATCAATGTGTCAAGGCTCACAACTCGACCTATATGCCAACTACTTCTTATGATCGTTCCTAAGAACATGAATCCTAATTTTTGCAGGTTTAAAATTTATAACAAGTTTTCTCTATTGTGGTCGAATTTGTGGTGGTTATCTCAAAATTTATTTAAGGTACCATGGATCTAAATTTCTTATGAACTTTCAACACTATAACAAACTTTGGTGCAAATTTTTGATCAATTGTCACTTGGTTAGGGTTATAGATGTTAATGAAAATTTTGTGTGCATGCATGAGAGTTGGGTGCAAATGCACAATGTTGTGTAGCATTAGTATGATAAATATGGGATAGTGAAAAGCATAGTTTTTAAGATTAGTCTAAGTTGGCTCGTACCTAATCAACTCAGTCAAGTTGATTGTTGGTTGAACGGTTAATTGTTGGTTCAATGGACATAAGATCTTGTAGGCACAAATACCAAAGGGAAAAATGGATCCCATCATGGGGTAATCTTTGTAATTCTCCACCACTGCTACCTTCCATGCTTCCTCAAACTCCTCTCCAACCTCAATATCAATGCTAGTAGTAGCATGAGCAACAAGACTACGCTTAGCAGAACTAGAAGAACGCGTTTTCCAAACTGCACGAGAACTACTTCCCTCACGAGTCACCATGTGCCATGCTTGGTCTCGGTGGTTCTCTTCCTTCAACTCCTAGTTCAACTACTATATCTTCATTGGAACCAACACCCCAAACTCCACTAGACAACGATTCACCATTTTGTAGTAGTGATTCGCCATTTGTACTGGTGATTCGCCATGATTTTACAAGATAATATAATCTCGTGAGAGATTCGCCAAAAAATTATATATACATATTATATAATTAATAAAATCACCTTCCATTTTTCCTATGTATCATGGGGATTTGCCCATTTATTATATATATAAATTTAGGGGGGTTCTTAAAATTTTCCCTGTCTAGAAGATACAAATACATTTTAGATCTAGATATCCCTCTTCATCATTTTCTTCGTGGGTGCATCATAGATTCAGATCTATCATCAAACTGTTACCCTTTCCATTCAGACATACTTCAGAGTGAAGTATCCATTCAAACCCAGACTTATGCACACTCTTTCACTATGAATTTCTTCTCCTTATATAGGTTTAGCCTTTGTCAATACCATGAGCCAAAACCACACAACTTCTAATGGTATTCCTGGACGGGATCAATTAGATATTCAAGCGCTCAATACAATGGGTCAATACCATGGTAAGAACCCCTGGATTTATAACTTTAGAGCACAATTAGGCATATAATGACGCAGCACGCACTTTTTCCATGTGATACGTTTACTTCGCTTTAACAAACTCCGTGATATGCTGCGTCGCACACACTTTTCATCATTGTTCTGCCTCATTGATATTTCTTCTTCCTGCACTTCCTGGAGCTACTCTGTAGACACATCGCATTTACATCATTAATAAAACTCATCACATCAAGAACAACTTATGGCTGCCATCATCTTCACTGCTGGTTCATCATGACTGCTGCATTGACTCTGACTGAGAGCTGCCACCATCTCCCCTTGAATGATGCAACTACGTATGTGGTGTTTGATCACGATCACAACAGATAGATACATTAAGCATAATGATATTCTCCCCCTATTCAAAACACCATGTCACTCTCCCCCTTTGACATCAAGGGCAAAGGGCAGATCAAAAACCAACACAAGGTTTTTCTCCTCATCACTACTACATTTGGCAGAAATTCCGACACTTGGTTCCGATGCTTTTGACCAAATGTCGGAAAGTTTCCCAAATTTTTTCCATCCCGCCCGAAACCGTCGCTATACCGACGTCTATAGAAAAGTGTCGCAATACCGACACTTAAAAACGTGTCGCAATTGTGATGTTTGGAGGATGACGTCGCAATTGCGACACCATGGCCCAAAGCATCGCTATTGAGACGACTCCAAACGTCGCAACTGCGACACAATGTCTAGGTGTCGCCATTGCGACGTTTGGAGGCACCCATCGTAATAGCGACGCCTTTTCCTCCGTCGGTATAACAACACTTATATGATCAGTACATAAAAATACGAAACTTATATGCGCGCTACATAAAAATTCGAAACTTATATGCGCGCTACATAAAAATGATTTTATTGTTTCGTATTCGTCGCAATAGCTACATTAACGTCTAATATCACACACGCATTCGCCCTCCGCTTGTAACGTTTTCCTCAAGATTCGCACTCAAAAAATGCAAAACAACATTTTCCCTCGTGATTCGCTTCAAGATTCGCTTCGCTTTCATAGAACAACATTTGCTCCTGCTTCTGCAAATAGAAAATTTTATCGTGCACTCTTCCTCCTATAGTAGGGTTGACTCTATTTGGGTTTTTTTGGTCAATTCCATTGGATTGTGTTAGGCTGTAGGGTTCTTTCTAGATGTCAAGAATCAAGATTCAATACCCTCTATTATCTTCATCACCCAATACAAGATTTAAATTTTTCCCAAAGAAACGCTTATTAATTTTGCAGCCATTATTTCTCCCTGCTTTAAAAACCCTACATTTAAATGAAAACAAGCATTGCATTTCAACTACAAAAATCTATTAGTGCTCAAATGTACATGTGTGCTAGAAGATGACTGCTTATTATCATGATTTGGATTTCCGCTCTGCCTTCTTTGTATCAAAGATTCGGGTCAAAGATTCGTCTCGCCTTCTTGCAACAAGATTCGCCTGAGTTCTTGCAGTAATAGTATTCTCCTGATTCTACTTAGCTCTTTCGTATCAAAGATTCACCCCGCATTCGCTCGCCCCTAGCAGGTACTCAAACATTTGCCCCGCATTCACCCTCAGCCCTTGCAAAATGGTAAGTTCTTACTGCAGGCCCTTCCTCCTATAGTAGGGTTGACTCTATTTGGGTTTTTTTGGTCAATTCTATTGGATTGTGTTAGGCTGTATGGTTCTCTCTAGATGACAAGAATCAAGATTCAATACCCTCTATTATCTTCATCACCCAATACAAGATTTAAATTTTTCCCAAAGAAACACTTATTAATTTGGCAGCCATTATTTCTCCCTGCTTTAAAAACCCTACATTTAAATGAAAACAAGCATTGCATTTCAACTATAAAAATCTATTAGTGTTCAAATGTACATGTGTGCATCACTTGTGTAGGGTATTCCTTTTCCACTTTCACATTATCCAAGAATGTGTGCAGTATAGTTCATATTTTTTGTGATTTAGATTATCTTGAAAAAGGAAAGGTAAATTATTTCCCCTGGAAAAAGAAGGTTTTCCCTTTTTATAGGTTGTTTGGACTTACGTGGAAAAATTTATGGTATGCCTTTCATATTATGTAGTTTAAATTTGAATTAACAGATTATTCTACATGAAAATATAATTACCTATGTGATGTCCTTCACACTAATTAAAATTATAGGGTTTCAATTTCCTAGACTCTAACTCATCCGATGCTAAATTCTAGGTTCTCATTGGTGGATCACTCTTCCATTGATTTCCTTTCCCTCTGGATCTTGTCATACTTTAAAAGTCATCAATGATACATATATTGTTTCAGGTATCCAAAAAGGCTTTATAGTAGAACATATTGTGAATTTTTTTTGACACTTGAGGATTCTTTTTAGAACTGCAACGCGGTCTATGCTATCGAGTTATATACCAAGCAACTTGTCCTTAATAACCACACTATGAGGTAGGTTAAACTAGTTTGAACTTGTTGGGACATAGCATATGAAGTTGTGTGATGAGTCCATATCACAGGTCTATTATGGTGACAAAAGTGAAGACACGTAATGATAGTTATTATGTTAACATTACTAGAAACATTTTCTAAATTATCCATGCTATCAAGATGTCAAAATTCCAGGCATTAGGTGTCAATACTCGTAGCTAATAGATAATAATAATAATATAAAAAAATCACAACTTTATTCTTGAAATATGATTGTTACACATTGGTAACCCAGTTCATGAGTTACTATCACCCAAAGACTGCAAAACAAACTTAAAATATAAATTAAACCAACATGAGAATCCAACTAAGGGTTTCTCGACAAAATCATGCCACAACCTGGCATTTTGAAACCCAAATTTGAATCCATCATAAGTAATACAATGCAAACTCAGATGGATTTTCAATGCATGTTTGCATGCTACACTTATTCTCTGTCTAGATATCATTTTTTAAATGGAACCATTAGTCAAGCCCACAGCCCTTTTTATGTGAAAAATTTCAGCTCTATTTGAGCTCTTTTTTGCTCCACCACCTCCATAAACCAGTGTTACACGGGGTCTCGCCCCCCCACCTAGGGGTCTATATTCCTCGCCCCCTCGCGCTCCGGGGTCTTGGGGACTTCTAGGGGATGTTTCCCTCACGCCCCCTCCCTCACGCCCCCCGCACACCCTTTCACGCCCCCCATGCCCCCGACCCCCCTTCACGCTCACGTCCCCTCACCGCCCCTTTTAGTTTATGGTTTCGTGTTAAAAGTTGATGTGCCACTTAGCATATTTGAGAATCCAAGTGATTCTGATTCAGATGGTGACATGGTTGATCTTGATATATTCGTGCAGAAGTTGGATGCAGAGACTAGTGGTGCATTAACTTGAGCATTTATGCTCATTTATCATTACGATGATATCATTTGATATTCATATGTTATGTTTTATGTTTTATGTTTCAGACATAACTTATTTGCGTTTAAGTTTTATGTTTCAGACTTGAGTTGTAAACTTCAGTTTAAACCCTATTTTGAATCTTGATATAATATGTCATATGATATCTTAAACTTTATTTTCATTGTACATTGTTAGTAGTTACATTAATGATTATATAGTTACAAACTTACAAACTTACATGCATGATTATATGATGTATGTTTTAACTTTTAACTTTTAAATTTGTTTCAATTATATGATTCATCATTCATCGATTTGTAATTTTATCATTTATGATTTATCTTTCATGATGCAAGTGTATGATGACCGTATATACATTCCTTGCAAAAATATAGTTACATTTTAAATATTAAATTTTATAATTTTTATGACCCCGACGTCCCCCCACGTTTCCTGAAAATTGGTAGGGAGCTTTTGCATAGGCCGCTCCCGCGCTCCCTCGCCCCCTTGCTCCCACCTCCAGGGGACTTGGTGGAACATTGCCATAAACATATGCAAACATATATCATGATCTTGGAATTCCATTACATATGTATGTGCCAATGTTCCATAATCATGCCCCATCATCAATTTAAGAAATTTCCATTGAATATCAAATTATGGAGGGGGGAAACTTTTTGCTGCAACATTTGGCTCAAAATCAGGGACCATCTCCGTATGAGGTGAATGAGAACTATAGATATTTGAAGAAGTAGATTAGTGCCTTTTCCTCTGGCCATGGAGTCATATACAGTCATCCATCACAAAAATTTGTCTTTGTTCATTCTCACCTTGAAAGTTGCAAAAAATCATGCCCTAATCGAAACGACACTAAATTTGAAAGATATAATAAAAATGCAAGCTAGAAGTGCCCTATTAATACAAAGGGAAAACCTTCCTACCTACCCTAACTGAGATAAATTTTGATTGAATAAGAAACATGATATTTCCTATGGAGTTGATCCAACAACTTGTTAAATGTATGGGACTAAATCATGCATTTGATTTCCAGGGAAACATGCGCATGAAGAGAAAAAGTGCAGAATTAATGGAAAATCCATACATGCTACTTATAAAAACTACATCGAAAGGTCAAAAAATACTTAAGGCATTAACTTAATTTGAATCCAAAAATGACAAAACAGGATTAGTGAAAACACGAGAGTGGTGTGGGTGAACAACATAAATAAAAAGTGAAGATACCTTTCCCCAAGATGCCTTTGTCACCGTTGTATGAAAAAATGTTTTCCTTTCCCTTTATACATGCAAGTGAATGCATTATAGGTATGGTGTTTTCCCAGAATAGGAGAAGCCTACTTAAATATATCATTCGTGGATTGAATGTTTGGGTGCCTTAATGTGCAATGGCATGTTTCCAGGACTGAATTCAATGCATGGCATATTTGAAACTCTAACTCTGTCTTCCGGTGTCTTATTAGAAATTATTTCAGTTTTCATTTTGTGTTTTCAAGTTAGATATTGTTTTCAAGTTTTTACATTTATAATTTTATTGCAATGTGGCAGACTGATCAGAGCAGTGCAGGAACAACCTCGAGACGAGATGATCGCGGAAAGAGGCCAGCGGAAGAACATGTAAAGTGCCAGCATTGCTCTATCTTCAGGTATTTTAGTTATTTACATAATTGAAATAATATTAATTTTTTTCAAATATGTAGACACCTAGCCATGGTATGCCTGATGATTCCCTCTTTGAGGAAGAGCTTTCTTCATCCCTATCTCCAGTGTTCTTGTTGCGAAAAAAGGCACGAGATGCAAGGTCGAAATTTAATACTTTGATAGACGCGCCTCAAACACCTGAAACAGAAGAGAGGATAAAAAAACTTATGAGCCAGCTAGAAACATATCAGGTAATAATAAAAAGTCAAAAGGATATTTTTTTTGTTCTGCATGAGATGAATTGTGATAGTTTGATTTTTAATTTTACATTGACTAAACTAACAAAAAGTTCTTTTGTATGTAGCGTTTTCTGGCATTTGCTGAACCTGGTGTTGGTGGTAGTGGGACACAAGGGCAAGAGATTGCCCAACAACCCTCTCGTACACCTTCTACTCCTTTAGGTGCTAGCCAAGAAACACACCCTGCCCAAGCAGACACCCAGCCAACCGTTGAACGTGTTGGCAATGATGAGGCTAATATGGCCAACTACATTATTGCGTTTCCTGGAGCTACACGTGTCAGCTCCACAGGGACCATTAATGGCACGTTGTTGGTGAACGATGAGGGTGTCCCTATAAAGAATGTACAACTCCCAGGTAAATTTTAATATTTTAACTATTTCATGTACTTTATCTAAAACATATTTATCATGATTTTTATTTTTAAATTAATGATAATATCTTCTTCTTTTTTGGTTTTATTCTGTGTAGGAAACAATGAGTTCTACAGGATTCTGGAGAGCCATGCATTGGTAATTTTTGGCCCAACCATACGTACAGGGTGGAATTCCCAGAATTCCAACCTGAAAAAAGAACTTCTAGATTATCTAGAAGCCCTTTTTGGGGTCGGCACATTTGACAGAACAACGGTGGCTCAGGTAGTCGGCAAATATTTGAAATATACCAGGGACACCTATAGGACGCAATTGCAATTTAACCCTAGATATGAGCGTCCTCTCGCAGTTTCAGAGAGTGAGTGGAGAGCACTCATCCATGACGGAAAAGAGAAAAAGGCAAAGAAAGAAGGAAAAATGCCAACTGGACCCGCAAGGTAAATTACAACTTTAATTCAATAGCTTTAATTTTCTTTATGTCTAAAATAAAAGTGTGCTACGTCATATCTGACTTCAATCTTTTGATGCTAGGTTGCCTGACACCTCAAAGGCAACCAAAGCTAGGATTGAGAAAAAGGGCCATCACAAGCTCGGCTAGGGTGGCTACTTGAAATTAGCTGCAAGAATTGTAATTAAGTAGCTAAACATATTATAATTAATTGTATCGCCTTCCAACGTTTTTGTAATCCTATCATATATGATTAAAAATACACAATCATATGTAATGTAGGGTGATGACTTCGAAACATAAACTACAGAGGAAGATAAAAATATCGCTTTCCGTTTTGGCTATCAAGCTGTAGTTGAACGTCGCAGAAGCTTGGGGCAGGTCCCAAGATCTAGAATGCCTGATAAGGTAAAACATTAACCTTTCAATATTTTTGTTTTCGTCCATAAATTTAATGTCTAAAAACTTTGTTTAAATCAGGGGAGCAGCACTACCGACGAGGAAAATAACCCAGTTTTAGAGCCAGATGTAGATGATCCTCTCGTGCAACCTGATCATTGTAGTGGGGACCAGGCCGACAATGCTGCTATCAGTGAGGGCCGTGACGGTAATTAATTTCCACTTATAATTTTTTCTAATTATACCTTGATGGTTGTCCTTATAACGTTTTTTGTTTAAATGACAGAGAATGTTTTCCTTGAGGATCTTACCACCAGAGAGGAAGATAGGGCAACAGTCCCAACGGCGACAACTGGTGCACCAGGTAAATAATCTCATTGCAATTTTTTTTATTAATATTACCGAACTAGTTCAATGATATTTAAAAAATGACAATTAAAATTTAATATTATCCGTTTTTGTAGGCGATGCCCCGTCACTGGATGAGACCAGACATCGTGACTACGCAACTAGGTCAGCGCCGACAACTGGTGCACCAGGTAAATAATCTCATTGCAATTTTTTTTATTAATATTACCGAACTAGTTCAATGATATTTAAAAACTGACAATTAAAATTTAATATTATCTGTTTTTGTAGGCGATGCCTCGTCATTGGATGAGACCAGACATCGTGACTACGCAACTAGGTCAGCGGCGACAACTGGTGCACCAGGTAAATAATCTCATTGCAATTTTTTTTTATTAATATTACCGAAATAGTTCAATGATATTTAAAAACTGACAATTAAAATTTAATATTATCTGTTTTTGTAGGCGATGCCCCGTCACTGGATGAGACCAGACATCGTGACTACGCAACTAGGTCAGCAGTGCGGGTCGAAAGGCACGAAACAGGAGCAAAGCATGATGATATTGATGATGTAATTAGGAGCTTTAGAAATAGGAAGAAGAAAAAGAAAATTTGATAATGTAAAATATTGTATTATTATAAGACAAACGTTACCATACTTGGAACGTTTTTTGCGTTATATAAAAAACTTATTTATCATACTATTTTTATGTCAAGCATTAATTGCAATGTTTCCTTGCGTACTTTTTGTTGAATTGTTTTTTAATTAGTTATTGAATTTTTTTTTTATGCTCATGAAAGTAAAAAATGAAATATAGATTGGGTATTGGGGAATTGAGAGTGATGTGAGGGGGGGGGAGGGGCCATAAGAGCTTCCACCTTCACGTGGTTGGCCCCGTTTAGTAGAGAATAATTTATTGGAGCGATTTAATCTTGGAGCAAACCTCCCTTGATCCAGCGTAGCAACAAAAAAGTCACTGTTGACTTAGTTGCTACTCTTTCAGATCGTGGGAGGCTTGTTCCAAGTTCATGCAACTCCAATAAATTGTTCTTGAAACGAAGAGGAGCTTATTCAGGTATGTTTTGACATTTTCAACATATGTTCTAACATTATCATAAGAATGCATCTTAGAGTAAAAAATACTACATCAATTATTTGTATTTATTGTATAGATAATGATGGATTTTGATTGACTTGGCAGTGCAGGTACAAATCCTCTTGCATCATGAGCAATACAACTTGTCAACCAGGGTCATGTCCAGGATATTTTTGCTTGTGCGCTTGACCAGGTTCGTAATGTCACATTTTTTAAGTTTCTTTACAGTTCATAATTCAATATTAAGCTTGTTCACGATTATTATCTAGGTTTTTGGTATGTGTTTTTTCATCTATTTGATTGTAAGCAACTATGCATGTTTCCTGTTGTTCACTATGATTTCTCCCATTACCACTCCCAGGATGAATCCGACTTTACTGTTACATAGGTTACTTTATTGTTACTATGATTTCTCCATTTACGATTTCATAGGTTACATCATGTAAAGTTGTCAATCTCAGGTTGGTGATGAGCTTTAGTTCTCCAAATTTGGGGCTTTTCTGATATTTTCTCCCTCATGTCATTCCTGCATCACCTCGTTGTTTGAGCATGCCAATTGTCTACCACTTGTACCAACTGGCACATGTCAATCTCTGAGTGGTGCCACATTTCACCTATTTTCAGTGAGAGTTTAGGGTTTCTCTAACATAGCTTCAGAAATCCGATTCAGTGCCTGCTTGAATATTGTCACATAATACTCATGGTTTGGATTGATGAGCATGTTCTCAATGGTTGGTTGATTCATAAGAACCACCCATATAGTCATCTTGAGATATTTCAGTAGTTTTCTCGGGTTTCCTTTTTCACCGTTTCTAGTGGGTGGGATGGTGTGGGGTGATCCATCAATACTGGTGCTCTTGTAGTAGGGAATTTGTTTTTTGGGGATATAAAGGAGCATTTGATGTAGATATCCCATTGGATGCATTCATAGATGGGCACGAGAGGTCAAGAATTTAAATTAAAAATATGCAACCTCTAGCATGGCAACCTGAAGGCCGCGAGAGACACTGGTTAAAGATTGTTTTGTGTTGGCCTTAATATAGTTGTGATTTCTTTCTATTATCTTAATGCAAATATATAGTCCGGTCTCATTAAAATGAGGATTGTGGTTGTATTTCTCTTTGGTTGTTTCTCTCTTAATGCTCCGGAAGTTGCCAAAAGTTGCGATAGTTGTTTAGTTTGCCTGTTACAACTTAAAAGTGGTTTTTAGCAATGGGAGTCATGTTTTTTAAGGTTCATACTAATATGAAGATCTTGTAATTCTATATTTAGCATAAGAGAAGATGGCCTCTGCTTTGGGCGGTATGACAACAATTGCCACATCTACCTCATTGGGTAACAATGGAAAGGGGAAGAAGTTGGGTGCAATGTTTGATAATTATGGAAGACAATTGTCTTCTCTTTCAGTTTTTTCACCCATTTCCTTTAATTGCTCAAGAAAAAGAGGGACTCTGAGATTACGCGACAGAGAGAAGGTAGTTAATACAAGAGCTATGGAAAAGGAGTTGTACTTCAACAAGGATGGCTCAGTGACAAAAAAATTGCAGGTCAGAGAAAAAATTATGTTTAAAGGAAGGTCACCTGCACGTGAAACTTCACTGCGGTGGATCTTTTCTTGTCCACTTATATTCGATTTTAATGTGTTATTTTAATTTTTCATGGAGGGTTGTTTTGGCATATGGTCTGGCATTCAATTGCACACTTATTGAAAGCATTGTCAATTTGTCTTGCAGGCGGTGTGAACAAACTTGCTGATCTTGTTGGAGTCACCCTTGGGGCGAAGGGAAAAATGTTGTCTTGGAGAGAAAGCATGGTTCTCCAAAAATAGTTAATGATGGTGTGACAGTAGCTAAGGAGGTAATTTGTAGATGTGTGCTCTGGTTTTCTTTTTAACGTTGTATTAGTTCCCCCTCTTAAATGTCTTAGATTTGGTAGGCATAATTTGCAAACGCAAAGGTGAAAGGAAAGATATTTGTTACCCAGTGGTCTACTTGGCCTATGGACTAGCCACATTAGAGTAATGCATAAAGCTTTTCACAACAATAAAAGGAAAGGGTTATGGCTGAGTCAAATTTTATTGTTATTGACAATGTAATGAAATGTATCTCAATGTTATGGTTTTGGCCTTTTTATTGGTTGAATTAGAGGACCCAGTTGAAAATATTGGGGCCAAGTTGGTAAGGCAAGTTGCGGCAAAGACAAATGATTTAGCTGGGGATGGAACCACAACATCTGTTGTTCTTGCACATGTTGGAATATTGAAAAATTCTAGAACAATGAATGGAAAATAAATCTCCCTTCCTCTAACACAGAGAAAATAAAAATTTCTTTGACAGGAGACAGAGTTTCAATACTTTGAAACAAACTTCTATTCCCTTCAATAACTCAAAAAAAAACTATTACACTACTTCCTCGCTGAGAGGGATTACAAAATTATGACTGCTACAAAACGCAGTGCATAAAACCAACTCACTGTCTATTCAAAACAAACATACTCTGTCTCTAAAATACTCTACTGTGTTTTTCCCTTTCGCACTGTTGTGCATACACACTTAAAAAGTTACACTCAGTCTTTCACTTTTTACACACTGCTGTGTAATAAAAAATTTACGTACTGTCTATAAAAAAAACTACCAAGCTTTTTCGACCTTTTTATTTTTATATGGCGTAACATATAAAACATATTATAATAAACCCTCTTTTAAAAAAAATAAAATTAAAACTAAATTCTATGGCCCACCTTTCATTTCGCATATGATATATATATAACATATGTTTAAAACATATGTATATATTAAACTATAAAAACATTAAAGAACCCTTTCCGTCGGACTTCAAAAGTCTGAATAGATTGAATTTCAAACCAAATTCGCGTTCCAAAATGGGATGCTGACGTCTGCCTAATTTTAACTCGAATTCTCAATCCAATGTGCCCTATAAAAAATTCGGGTCCAGTTTTCAGGTTTTCAGATTCTCTTCAATTTCATGCGATCCAATATTAATGCTCCACGTGTCCTCCTTTTGAATTTACAAAACTATCGGGTAAATTTATGTTTGTTTAATTTCTGGTTGGTGAATTGCGTTAATGCTGGTTGTTGTGTTTAAATACAATCCTGTACAGAAATATGGCTGCGGCCGTCTACAAAAAAAACTTGCAAGAATTTTAAATGCTGAATTAAATTTCTGGATGGCATGCAAGCAACCTCCAAAAAAAAATGTTGCTGCTGCATCCGTCCTTCTGCTGCAGCAGTTGAAGTTAAAATTCAATAGCACAAGGTTTAATAAGTGAGGGTGTAAAGGTAACTTTTTGTCGATAGTACTGGATTAAGATCATCTATTCATTTTTGTAGGGTCTTCTGGTGTTTCATTTTTTAGTTTTGGGTTGGGCTTATTGAGTCTAAGATAGTTTTTGAGTGAAAAAATTGCTATCATGTATTAAAAAATTTTGGTTCTTTTGTCAAAATTTATGAGCTTGTTAGGAAATACAAAACTGACAATGGTTGTATCTTAAATTTGTGGAAAATAATTTGAAATGAAACCTTTTAGTTTAGGTTGTTGCAGCAGGTGCAAACCCCATTCAAATTACTAGGGGCATTGACAAGACAATAAAGGCCCTTGTTTCGGAACTCAAAATTTTGTCAAAGGAGGTAAACGCTAGCCTTTTGAGTAGGCTGGTTTTCCTTTTTGCTGATGGTTTGGTGTATCTAATTGAATTAGTTGCCTAAGGTATTTTTGGTTGCAAACTCCTTTTCATTTTTCATACGGTATTGGCCTTGTGGAATACATTTGATTGTGTGGTCTTGTTAGATCTACAACATTTGTAGTTGTTTAGTCTTATGGCCGAGGTGCACTTTTATTATGGAAATAGTTGATGCAATATTGTCATTTAATCCTTACTGCAGGGTAGCATGTTTAGAAGTTTCTTGTGAAACATTTGGTATTCAAAATGACACTTGATCCTATACAACATCATGCACTTGACTTCAAAATTCATATTCAAAGTGTGCCAGACAATTCTTGCAAAATTTCAAATATTTATGTTGTTTTAAACCATTATCTTTTTCATGTATTGGATGCTGAAAATGTGAAAAGACTTTGGTATGAAACCAACTGGTGAATAATTTCCAGCAAAACAACCACTTCCAAGACATGATTTAGAAGTAGAACATATGTACTTATGAAGCATAGAAAGATATCCTTGATGCATTGTCAATGTTTGGCTAGGGTTACTTTTGGAGAAAATAACTCCTTATTCCTAGAATAGTGATCTTCAATACAAGTAAATGCCAGAGAAGAGAGATCATCGTGTGACGCAACAAAACTGAAATTGGACCCCCAAGGAGAGCCGGTGTGTCTACAATCGCTCTGTCAGCATTTTCCCTTGGTTTACCCCGTTCTTTTCCTCCAACCTGAGTCTTAATTGACTTCTTCTTTCTTCGGGTTTATTTATCAAATTCGTAGAATTTGATAAATAAATACTATCCACAATGGTTGGACTTTAATTTATATTCCGGACTTTATATTATCTCCAATCCTTATAACCAATGTTTAACTTTCAACACTTTGTATTTATACTCCACGTTTCTTTTTAAATAAATAACTTGTAATGAACTTTAGGCTCTATATTTCACCACCCAGCCTTACAACAATCACGCTCCAGACTTATGCTAATTATCCGCCAATCGTTTAATTAAACAATTTCATTATACTTCGGCCCCACCTATATATATCAATAACCAATCAAACACTCGTATCGTACCTGGCTATCCTCCACACACCTTAGTTAACCTCCGGGCAAGTTCAACGTGCGACCACCGTCCGATGGCCCTTCTCCAAATCAACGACTCTTGGCAATTTCGCTCGGCTTCCAACATCGGGCTTTAACGTGCGATGGCGTGGGTTAAACGGTTGTTTTCCGGGGTCACTTCGCCACGTGTCGCATTCCCTATGGAATCGCTCGTGAATAGGAAATACCGCCTACTCCGCAAAAGCGGTGCGATATGGGCAACCCGCTTTTGTGATTCCGCTCGTGGTTTTGGTAGAGGGCTTGACCACGGGTGCATGTCTGGTTCCGCTATCCTTTTGTTTGTTAAATCATGTCCAATCCTCGGGTCAGGTTCCGAAAGCACAACAATTTTGTCTCTTTATTAAGCGGGATTTTTATATTTGAACAATTTTCACGACCCCGGTTCTCTACACAGACCTCGCCTTGGATATTTTTACATAAAAATGATTGTTCTCAATAATTATTTATATAACTTTTCCACATGTTTAGTGTGGTATTCCCATGATTTATTATAAATATGTGTATTATCAAAGAAAACCAACACAAATTTTATAGATGGGATCAAACAAAATTGTTCTTAAGTTGAGCCTACTGGACTTCAAACGGCGATAAACCATAATTCAAACCAAATTCGCGTTCCAAAATAGCTTGCTGACGTCGGTCAATTTTGTGACGCGAATTTCTTATCAAATTCACCCTAATGTTTTTCGAATTAGGATTTCCACTTCTTGTGGCGGCCCAAACAGATGCTCCAATCATTTACGCCACATGTCTCAGTAAACTTTTATACTGCTCATTTTGCCAGTGCATTCGATAGCGTTTAAGGTGATGGGACATGGATATGGCGATTTCATATCAATCGCACTAACATTTAATGCTTCTCAATTAAATTTTCACATTAAATCTGCATTAATTAATTTTTAACACTGTTCAAGATCAGACCTCCACTCCTCTTAGCGATTCCGCACGCTCCAATTTGATCCGGCCTTCGGCTCTCATTATTAATGATCAGAGATTAATTATGACGGGCGTCCTTTGATTGCATTGCAGACGGGTCGACAAAATGGCATTTAGCCATGGTTTTTCAGACAAGCCGGTTGCTGGATTACACTGCCTGCTAACTGTGACGATAAGGAGAAGTGGCCTGCTGTACTGCTGCCTAGACCTTGCTGCATATTTGCATTTCTCTCGGTTCTGTATCTGTCTGTCTTCATCTGTTAATTTGAATTCTGCTTCTTTGTCTCCTCTTGTGCCCACTGCGCCTGAGATTGCACCCATGCCTCGCGTGTGTCATAGGATGCGTTGCCGCAGGGGGAGCACTAGAGGTCAACCCCAGCGTGCTCCCTCCAGCCCCTCAACAGAGTCGACTTCCGGCCAGTCCAGTGATTATTACTTAGGTCGATATCCAAATACTAGGAGTGGGCAGGGTCGGCTTGTAGGATCTGGCCACCATATGGATTCCGCTGCTCCTGGATTCCCCACCGCTAGTTCACCTTCTCCCACGACGCACACTGCGCAATTTTCCTTTAATTTCTCTCTCAACCGCCCACGAATCATGGCTTTAGTCACTGTGGTCTTCCGCGAGGAGGCCCAAACGGAGGAAGAATGCACCCGTACGGCGGGTCTGAGCTCGGAAAAAGCCGGCCAGCATTCGGGCCTTCAGGAGGGGAGCCGTGGCATGCATGTGGAGGTAGCACCTAGCGATCCTGGACCTTCCGAAGGATGGTGCCGAATCGTGGAGGAACCAGCGGAGGAGTAGTTTGGTTAATTTTTTTTTCTTGCTTAGCAGGCCCAGTTAATTGGGCTGCTTTTAGTTTATTTTACTGTGCTGGACCTTTAAGTAATATTTTTGAATTCTTTAAATTAAACGTTCAAGACTGGTTTCCCCGTATGAGGGCAGTCTTCTTAATTTTTTGATTTTTTGATGACAAATTTGCCATGAGTATGGCCAGGCAATGTTTTTGACTTCGGTGTAATTTTATTCGCAATGTTAATAGATTAACTTTACTTTGAATTCTCACATGATTAGCGTTTTATTGATCTGTTCAAGGATTTTGGGTACTTTAATTTGTATTTGGAACAATGGACGTCGGTACTCTATCTGTTGCTTTACTGTTCTACATACTGCTATTTCACTTTCTTATAGATGCCTCGGGCATATTTGAATGCTTTCTCGGATTGTCGATAATCTCCATGTGGACCGTTACTGGATTTTATATCATGCCCCTGTATGTGACATGGGGTATTTTTCTATCATTGTCTGAGGTGGGACTTCCACTTTTCTGGATGGATATTTGGGTTCCAATCTTCAGATGTGAAAATGTAATGACTTCATGGACTGTTTTACTTCATATAATATATTCAAAACAACGTTTTTTCTCTTGTGAGAAAAAAATGATTAATGTTTATCACTCTGCCTTCAAAACTAGCGATGCTGGTTTATTGATATGGTCTGATGGTCTTTTTATATTTTGGACATATCACACTCCTCACATGATTAGCGTTTTTCTCTGTTCAAGGATTTTGGGTACTTTAATTTGTATTTGGAACAATGGACATCGATACTCTATCTGTTGTTTTACTATTCTACATACTGCTATTTCACTTTCTTATAGATGCCTCGGGCATATTTGGATGCTTTCTCAGATTTGTCGATAATCTCCATGTGGACCGTTACTGGGTTTTATATCAAGTCATTGTATGTGACATGGGGTATTTTTCTATCATTGTCTGGGGTGGGACTTCCACTTTTCTGGATGGATATTTGGGTTCCAATCTTAAGATGTGAAAATGTAATGACTTCATGGATTGTTTTACTTCATACAATATA
Organism: Pinus albicaulis; assembly: GCA_034641835.2. NCBI lineage: Eukaryota > Viridiplantae > Streptophyta > Pinopsida > Pinales > Pinaceae > Pinus > Pinus albicaulis. The sequence continues at coordinate 531,404,160 of CM076576.1, read as the reverse complement.
TTCAAAAAATCGTTTTTTCTCTTGTGAAAAAAAAAATGATTAATGTTTATCACTCTGCCTTCAAAACTAGCGATGCTGGTCTATGCTGTTGGTTTATTGATATGGTCTGATGGTATTTTTATATTTTGGACATATCACACTCCTCACATGATTAGCGTTTTTCTCTGTTGCAGGATTTTGGGTACTTTAATTTGTATTTGGAACAATGGATGTCGGTACTCTATCTGTTGCTTTACTATTCTACGTATTGCTATTCCACTTTCTTATAGATGCCTCGGGCATATTTAAATTCTTTCTCAGATTGTCGATAATCTCCATGTGGACCGTTACTGGGTTTTATATCAAGTCCCTGTATGTGACATGGGGTATTTTTCTATCACTGTCTGGGGTGGGACTTCCACTTTTATGGATGGATATTTGGGTTCCAATCTTCAGATGTGAAAATGTAATCATGGACTGTTTTACTTCATATAATATATTCAAAACAACATTTTTTCTCTCGTGAAAAAAAAAATGATTAATGTTTATCACTCTGCCTTCAAAACTAGCGATGCTGGTCTATGTTGCTGGTTTATTGATATGGTCTGATGGTCTTTTTATATTTTGGACTTATCACACTCCTCACATGATTAGCGTTTTTCTCTGTTGCAGGATTTTGGGTACTTTAATTTGTATTTGGAACAATGAACGTCGGTACTCTATCTGTTGCTTTACTATTCTACATACTGCTATTTCACTTTCTTATAGATGCCTCGGGCATATTTGGATGCTTTCTCAGATTGTCGATAATCTCCATGTGGACCGTTACTGGGTTTTATATCATATCCCTGTATGTGACATGGGGTATTTTTCTATCATTGTCTGGGGTGGGAATTCCACTTTTCTGGATGGATATTTGGGTTCCAATCTTCAGATGTGAAAATGTAATGACTTCATGGACTGTTTTACTTCATATAATATATTCAAAACAACGTTTTCTCTTGTGAAAAAAAAAATGATTAATGTTTATCACTCTGCCTTCAAAACTAGCGATGCTGGTCTATGTTGCTAGTTTATTGATATGGTCTGATGGTCTTTTTATATTTTGGACATATCACACTCCTCACATGATTAGCGTTTTTATCTGTTCAAGGATTTTGGGTACTTTAATTTGTATTTGGAACAATGGACGTCGGTACTCTATCTATTGTTTTACTATTCTACATACTGCTATTTCACTTTCTTATAGATGCCTCGGGCATATTTGGATGCTTTCTCAGATTGTCGATAATCTCCATGTGGACCGTTACGGGATTTTATATCATGTCCCTGTATGTGACATGGGGTATTTTTCTATCATTGTCTGGGGTGGGACTTCCACTTTTCTGGATGGATATTTGGGTTCCAATCTTCAGATGTGAAAATGTAATGACTTCATGGACTATTTTACTTCATATAATATATTCAAAACAACGTTTTTCTCTTGTGAAAAAAAAAATGATTAATGTTTATCACTCTGCCTTCAAAACTAGCGATGCTGGTCTATGTTGCTGGTTTATTGATATGGTCTGATGGTATTTTTATATTTTGGACATATCACACTCCTCACATGATTAGCGTTTTTCTCTGTTGCGGGGTTTTGGGTACTTTAATTTGTATTTGGAACAATGGACATCGGTACTCTATCTGTTGCTTTACTATTCTACATATTGCTATTTCACTTTCTTATAGATGCCTCGGGCATATTTGGATGCTTTCTCAGATTTGTAGATAATCTCCATGTGGACCGTTACTGGGTTTTATATCATGTCCCTGTATGTGACATGGGGTATTTTTCTATCATTGTCTGGGGTGGGACTTCCACTTTTCTGGATGGATATTTGGGTTCCAATCTTCAGATGTGAAAATGTAATGACTTCATGGACTGTTTTACTTCATATAATATATTCAAAACAGCGTTTCACGTCTTTTAAAGTTTCATTTTTTTTTTTTAAATTGAACCCTCCATCGGTCTACCGACCCCTTGTAGACGTCGGAACTGTGACAACCTAGAAACGTCGGAAGAGAGACAGTTTAAAAACGTCGGACCACATTTCGTCGGAATTGCGACAGATTACAAACGTCGGAAGAGCGACGTTCCAAACATCGGACCACATATCGTCGGCATTGCGACATCTTACAGACGTCGGAAGAGCGACGTCCAAAACGTCGGACCACGTTGGGTCGGAATTGCGACCGTTTACAAGCGTCGGAAGAGCGACGTTCCAAAAGTCGAACCACATTTCATTGGAAGTGCGACAGTTTACAAACGTCAGAGGCGCGACGGTTTGTGAGACGTCGGAAGAGTGATGCTTGTTCGGAAGCGTCGGAAGAAGTGTCGATAGTGCGACACTTTTTACGTGCGTCGGAACTGTGACGGCATGACAAAACACGGTTTGTCCGCCCTCGAACTGTCGCTCTTGCGACGACTATGTGTCAGAATAGCGACGAATTGGCTGTCAGAATTTCTGCCAAATTTTCTAGTGCATGTAGAAAGAAGAGCGTTGTAGATCTGATGTGCACTGAAGTTACCATGCTCCCCCTGAGTTCATGCTAAATTTTCAAACATATTTTTCAATGAAGTACATGACTCTATGACCATTCCTATCACCAAGGACTCATACTTACATCAATGATCCAACCAAGTGGATTTACATATGTGACACAAGTACCCAACCAAGTGGGTTTACACCTTTGACTCAGCTACCCAACCAAGTGGGTTTACATATTTTTGACTCAGCTGCCTAACCAAGTGGGTTTATAAATTTGAACAAGCCCTTACATGACTGAATATTACAATTTTACATCATAGGTCTCATCATGACCTTTTCCATCAAATTACAAATATGACCTTTTGTAACAAATACCAAAAATACCTCAAGAGAAAGATCATATATCAGAGTCATCATAATGCCAACAATGCATTACTCTCAGCAAGAATAATGAGAATGCCACCAATTAATCCTTTCCACAAGACCAATGCTCCCCCTTAGCTTGTGCATCCTGAAAAATTTCAACATCAAATCGTCAAGGCATCTTTATCAAGAAACATTAGAGACTGAAACAAAATTATGAGTACTGGAACACCACTAGAGATATCAAACTATACTGCAGCTCTGCTAAAAAATGCTGAATCAGAGAAATTTGTCAGCAACCACCCATACGCGGTTTTCTTTGTATTAACCCGTGTATATACGTGACTATCGTTTAGGAAATACGCGTATCCATTTTAATCTTCTGATTTTGATCAAATCTGATCTCCTGAAAGACAGAGATTACTTCCAGCTTCTGTCTGAGAAATTTTGAATGCTTCCCTGGAATATATGAGAACAGATAGGACAATGTAGCTATGTTTTCAAGTGTCATCCAACAGTTGTAGCATAAGCCTATCAGTAACCAAGTCTTCAAGCTCTTTGTAGCATCAACATATTCTTTCCAAGAGGAATTATCATTCCAGAACAACTTCTTCAATAGACAATATGAGTCAAGCAATCATCCAAGTGCTCTAATATCACCAAAATCTTCAAGATTTATATCATGAAGCAACATGTGATGGAATTATGTATAAAAGGTCTGAACCGTAGCAAAAAACTCTACATGATCTATTCATATCTCTGAATCATAAGACTTCCATCTCATCCATGTGTGAAAGCAAGGAATACTCTTCAGCAAAAAGCAAACAGGGCTCATCCATAAACTCATCATAATAAATCATGTATCATGTCATCTTCATTTAGAACTGAGACATAAGCAGATATAATGTCGATAATGCAATCATTAATAGTCAGGCTGATGCTCCCCCTGAACCTATGCTCCTGTTCTTGAGCTGTCATACTAATTTTCTTATCATAAATGCATACGCGTCTGTGTCCACTGGAACTCGCATGTATACGCGAATTTACTTCATTAAACCCACGTATGGAAAGTGAAATACTAAAAATTTCACACTCCTTCTTCTCCCCCTGAATTTGTACCACCTGTACCTTTCTTCTTCACATCAGATGCACTGTCAGAAATAAACATAAATCAACCATGAGAATCATCATACATTGTTGCCCCTGTGATGATACATTACTAATCTCTATAATGTATCTCACATCATTCCTGCAGTCATTATGAGAAGTAAGCTTTAGAAGCGGATGACTGCAGTAGGGTAAATATTCCCTACGTTTCTGACCGGTCTTCCTTCTTTTTCCAGCTTTGCTTGAAATTTCTTATTGTGTGCTGGAAGTTCTCCAATTTCTCAGATCTATTCATCCTGCGTTCTTTTTCTACATGTCCATACTTCTTACAAGTATAACATCTTATGTGACCAGAAAATTAAGCATAAGGATCATAATGTGTTGTTCTATTCTTCCTTCTATTGCAATCAGCTGCTTTATGACCATACTTGCTGCATGAAAAACAATATCCCTTGAAGAAACTAGAGTACCTTTCTGCGTAGAATCTGTTTGTTTGTGACTGAAACAATCTTCTTCTGCAATTGACTGCAACATGCCCATAATTATGACATTTAAAGCATTCAACATTATTGAATGATTTCCTTTGAGTGTTCATGATTGTCGGTTGACTTCTTGTTTCTTTCAACTCTTCAGGTTTTGCATTGACATCCTTTGAGTCTTTAGCACTTCCTTGTGAAGTAGATTCTCCTTTAACAGTTTCATGAAAACCAAGACCAAGTTTAATAGCAGGAGATCTTTGATTACTAAGAATATTGTCCAGAATCTTAGTACTATCTTGAAACCTCAAGAGTTTATCCTTTTCTTCTAATTTACCTTTGAGAATGTTTACTTCAACCTCCAATTTTTGGCATTGTTTCTTCATGCTTCCTTCGACCCTTTTTCCTTCTTCTACTTGATCATTTAATTTTAAAATCCCTTCTTTCAATTCATTCTCTTGTTCTTCAATAGTTTGTAAAAGTTCTTCATTCTTCTTATTAGCTTTTTCCAGATCTTCTTTGAGGGAGATGATTTCTGCTTCAAGTCCTTTTTCTTCAAATGATTGTAGAAGTTCTTTATTCCTTTTGTTTGATGCTTCGAGATCTGCCTTCAGAGAGATGATTTCTGCTTCAAGTCCTTTTCCTTCAAATGATTGTAGAAGTTCATCATTCTTCTTGTTTGATGCTTCGAGATCTGCTTTCAGGGAGATGAGTTCTTCATTCTTCTTATTTGATTTTTCAAGATCTTCTTTTAGAGATATGATTTCTGCTTCAAGTCCTTTACTTCGATTGGATACATTATCGTACATCCTTTTCAGTCTAGAGATCAAATATTTGTAGGCCGATTCCTTCTCATTAAATATTCTTTGTTGATCTTTGATAACTTCTTCTAGGTCCATAGCATTACTTCCACTATCTTCACCATTGCTTGCACAAAGAATAATATCACAAGAACAAAAATCACTACATGTTTCATCTTCTTCATTTTCTGCTGCACATGTTTTCTGAGATATCTCTTTTCCTTGAGTAGCCTTCTTCTTTTTCTTATTTCCCATTGTGACGGATCTCCTTCAAGCGATCAAGCTTCTGCAGAAGGACCTGCTCTGATACCAATTGTTGGGAAAAATACTGAGAGGGGGGGGGGGGTGAATCAGTATTTAAGGCTGACTGAAATTTTTTTACTTTTTCTTTCTCTAAAATCCATACGCTACTTTCTTGAAACCAACTCGCGTATACACGCGGATATCCTTCATAAAACTCGCGTATATACAGAGATCTTATTATGTATTTAATTATTTACTTAGATCTATGCATCATTCATTCATCATATGTTTAGTTAGCAGTAAGCATGAACAGAATAAACCATCACACAAGCAACACACATGAACACCAGGATTTAAGGTGGAAACCCAAGTCGGGAGAAAACCACCACTGTCGTCGTCTCTGTCTTCAATATTTTATTATAAAGAAAACATCTTACAACAATGTACTAGCGCAGACTCATACCAGCACGCAGGCACCCACCTGCAGAAGGCTACAACCTTCTCTCGTTTACCAGCCTCTCCTGGAAGGGAGCTACAACCCCCTGTACTCGTTTACCATCCTCTTCTGGAAGGGAGCTACGACCCCCTGCTCTCGTTTACCAGCCTCTCCTAGAAGGGAGCTACGACCCCCTACTCTCGTTTACCAGCCTCTCCTGGAAGGGAGCTACAACCCCCTGACTGAAGGCTACAACCCTCAGCACCACCATGGACCACGTTTCATCAATTTTCACACTGGATCCAATAGCTTCAATAGAACACAACTTGCATGCCACTTTTCATCATATTTTCAGACTGGACCCACTCCACACATTTAAGCTCAATCATACATCAAACTGAAACTTATACCCTTATCAATTCATTCAATGAATCATAAACCAATCAATCAACAACTTGATCTTTTCTCAACATGGTCAGCAACATAATCAATATTCAGAAAACCCAAATCTGTATGAATACATCGTAGATAGATAGCATTAAAACAGCAAAACAGATCAGACATTTCATACCACATACTTCAGTAAAACCCTAGATAACATATGCGCTTTTACTTCACTGAACCTGCGTATGTAGGCACTTTCATGCAGACCAACCCGCATATACTTCAGTGCATTATTCAGAAAAACCCTTTCTTCCCATACACGCTTTTCTTTAAGCAGACCCGCGTATACACGCGATTTTACTGAAGCGAACCTGCATATACATTTGTAACTTTTCAGGACTGTGCAGCTCTTCAGATCAGGTAAACAACTCAGATTTCATCCCTTACTTCAGAAATTATTTCGCCTAATCTCAGATCTAAAAATTCCATAAACAGATCTAGAAGATACAAATACATTTCAGATCTAAAGATCCCTCTTCATCATTTTCTTCATGGGTGCATCATAGATTTAGATCTATCATCAAACTGTTACCCTTTCCATTCAGACATACTTCAGAGTGAAGTATCCATTCAAACCCAGACTTATGCACACTCTTGCACTATGAATTTCTTCTCCTTATATAGGTTTAGCCTTTGTCAATACCATGAGCCAAAACCACACAACTTCTAATGGTATTCCTGGATGGGATCAATTATATATTCAAGCGCTCAATACAATGGGTCAATACCATGGTAAGAACCCCTGGATTTATAAGTTTAGAGCGCAATTAGGCATATGCGACTTAGCACGTACTTTTCCGCGTGCATACGCTACTTCACCTTAACAAACCTGCGTATGCTTTGTGTCACACACTTTTCATCATTTTTCTATCCCTTACTGATATTTCTTTCTCTGGTACTTCTGAGATACTTGTAGAACATCATATTTACATCATAAATAAACTCATCAAGTATCAAGAACAACTTCATTAAGTAGGTTGCCATCATCTTCATCAAGTGGGTTGCCATCAAGGACAACACTCTACATCATATTGCCAACAAGACACATACGAGTGCACAATGTGTTCCATTTGTCTATGCTAAAAAGATACATACATGATTCGAAGCGTGTAATACATTGGTAGAATATTCAGGTAGGAATGGAATGGGAATTAACATCTCTAAGGAAGATAAATGATTGTTTATTAATTTAAACTTTTGTTGGTTACAGGTCGAACCAGATAGAAAATTCATGGTAGAACCTCAATGTATTCTTGATCAGAGAGAAATAACGCTCCGGAAGTGAGCCATCACCCAATTTAAAGTGCAATGAATGCACTTTAGCCCAGAGGAGGTGACTTGGGAAGATGAAAACTTTGTGCGAAAGGAATATCCAGAAATATTCACTGGAATGTCATAACACCAAGGACGGTGTTTATCTTAAGTGGGGGAAGATGTAACACTTGAATTTAATGTCATTTAACTTAAATACATTTTTAATTTAGACATTAGAGTTATTTTAAATTAATAGGATTAACAAGAATGTTAATCAAGTTGTGAACTAAAGGTTTTCTTTTGAATAAATATTTAATTATGGTATGTTTTCATAATTCTGATGGTAAAATTTTTCCAGGACTCCAAAGTAGCTGATTAAGCAGTTACTGTTATTTACCTTTTCTCTAGGGATAAAAGGAAATCCTAGAGGAGGAAAACTGTTATGTGCAGGTGATAAGAAACAACTAAGGAGCTGAAAGGAGAGAGTATCTAGAGTTGGTGGAAAACAAGTGGAACTTTGCTACCTATTATTGGAGATGAGACTGGATAGGAGCCTTGAGGTCCATGTCCTTGAAACACTACTATGCAATCCTACTTTGGTGAGGAGCACGAGGGGAGCTAAGGATGCCATTGCCTCTCTCAAGGTTGGGCAGATGCCATCAACTTTACTTATTTGAGATAAGTAAAATAGACTGAAATAAATGGTTATTAATCTTTAAAATATGTTTAGTCATGTAAATAGGAATTTTGTGTATATGAATATCAGTTTACAGGTGTAAGAATAGATTCCAAGTATGTGAATGTTTATTACAGTATTAGTAAGGATTCAGTGAATGTGTTTTCAAACAATTTTATTTTCTTGAAATTACTTCTTTAAAATGAGATTTATGGGAAAATAAGTATTAGATAATATTTGACAGAATTCAATAACCAATAATTGGTTGGACAGTTAGTCCCCAAGGGAAATGAACCCCAAATAGATAGTTTGTCCTATAAATGAGAAAACTAATACATGAAATGAGAGTAAACCCTCTCGAGGTGGTCCGTCCACCCATGAAAAGTATTATATTACAAGAAAATATAACAAATTTTCCAAGGAAATCAATGACATAGAAATAAAGCACTGAAAATATAAATACCAACATTTAAATAGAAGAATATACAATACCTTTTTTTTCTATTCTTAAAAGATAGGAAATACATAAGTAGAGAAATACAGATACTCAAAGAATTAAGAAGAACAAAGATCTGTAAAACTGAAGGTAAACTCTAGATATAACCCTCTTCTGAATGAGAGGAAACCCAGAATAAAATACGTGTCTAAAATGTACATATAAAAAATCTGTAGCAAAAACTTTGAAATAGAGACATGCAAACCGAAAGGTAGAGCAGTACATAAAGGAATTCTCGAAAATGAAATAATAATTGAAATGGTCTTCGCATATAACCATAAATACATTTAATAACCAGAGGGAAGAATACCGGTTGAGTCAGATTCACTTGAAGCATTACATATATATATTAACTTGAATAAATATGGAACCAAACACAGTTAAAATACTTGAAAACCCTTACATTCCAACTGGTCGTGGTGACAGTGTTGACACACAGGAAGAAGTTACTCGGCTGTGGGAAAGAGAAGAAGAGTACAGAAAATAACTCATGCACATGAGTAATTAACAGTGAAACCATTATAGGTATGCAAACATAATATAATACTGATAATCTCATGTTGTGCGCAGAGCTAAATAAAAAACTATAAGTTTAATGGACAATCTCGAAAATACCCAAACCCTAGAAAAGGGTTGGATTCAAAACTTAATAGTACATAGCCTTAAGGACCCTGCTATTAAACCCTTAAGATAAATTTCTGAGATGAAGAAGGGAGGCTACCTTGGAATGAAATTGTGCACTTCTAAGGAAGCAAGAGTCATCGGTTGGGTATGCCGTAGAGAACCTGAAAATACTGTGGGTACAAAGAGTCAAGATTTTACTTTCATGACAAGCAAAAGGACCATTAACATGAAGATAAATAAATGTAAAAGTTGCAGGGAAATGTAAATGATCTACCAGAACAATAATATAGCTTACCTCGAGATGAATAAGTATTGATTTCTTCGCACATGTTCCATCAGTTTAAATCGTGATATTATGATTAGAAAACGAAGATAAATGAATGAATAACCATAATGGTCGAGAAGGGAAAATATATAACTCACCATTGACGAAACCTGTGGAGAAAACCCTTCCAGCCATACCACAGTTCACATAACATAGTGTGATAGTGTGAGCACATCTCTCATGGTGATGTTGTCAATGAACAGGTGGTTTGCAAAATGTGTTCCTAAAAAACCCTTAAATTCGTTAGATTCCAATGTAGAAATGATACATACTGTAAAATAAAACCGAGGGCAGAGAATAATGTGAAAGGGTAAAGCATATATCACTAGAAAACTTGGCCCAATTTCCGACGGTCACTTCGTCGCTATTCCGACATATAGTCATTGCAAGAGCGACAGTACGAGGCCGGACAAAACGTGGTTAGCCATTACGTCACAATTCCTATGCTTTGCCAAAGTGTTGCAATACTGACACTTTTTCTATCGTTTCCAAACAACCGTTGCTTTTTCGACGTTTTCCAAAGTGTCGCAATTTTGACGCTTGCAAAGTGTTTCAATACCGACGCTTGCTCAACTGTTGCAATTCCGATGCTTGCTCAAAGTGTCGCAATACCGACGCTTGCTTAACTATCGCAATTTCGACGATATGTCATCCGACATTTAGAACGTCGCTCTTCCTAAATGTCGCTCTTCATAAAGCGTCGCAATACTGATGAAAGGAAAAAAATTTGGTAGGTTTAAAGCGTTGGAAGACTGACGCATAGGAAGCGTCGCAAGAGTGATGAAAGGAAAATATTTTGGTAGGTTGAATGCGTCGGAAGACCGACGCTTAAGAAGCATCGCAAGAGCGACGAAAGGAAAAATTTTCATAGGTTGAAAGTGTCAGAAGACTGACGCTTAGGAAGCATCGCAATATCGATGGATAGTTAAAAATATTTTTTTTAAAAATTATTTTCACACAATCAGACGGACAGTCGAAGCATTTCACACAGTCCTTTTTTGTACACTAATATAATCCTGGGTTGGCACAATAGGCTAGTCTCTTCCTCATGCAAAACAGTGCCTTGATCTCGTATATATTCCAGATCTGAACTCACACATAATTATCACTAAATGATACTACTCTTAAAATAGTCCTTGCAAATCTGTGATGGCGTAGAGTATCCTTGTTATACATCTGTGATCCGCATTCATTTCAGACTTAACCATATATTTTATCCTCAATACCAATGGACAGTTAAAAATATTTTAAAAAAAATTGAATGGTCTTCTGACTGTTTTAAAAGATTAAAGAACAGGTCAGCAAGCAATTTTGTTTCCACAAGAATTCATCAAAAAATGGAAATGGATATTTATTCACTTTGTCTGGTACTACACACAATATATGAAGTACATATTTTGAGGTATTCTGCTTCCATCAGATGACAAGAGTCTCTATTCTTCTTGAAGTATAGTTACTAACAGACGAAGTATTTGTTGGAATCGTCCCTACAAACTCCTTGTTTCAGATCCATGACCGATTAAGATTATTGTTATAAACATTGGGCATTAATCAATTGAAGGGCTGGAGGCAATAGAGGCCTGTCAGTATTTTGGTACTAATGTGTTTCCCATGATAAGACGATATCTATGCAGAATTAGCAGAGATAAAAAGTATCAACGAAGATCATGGGCAACGCAACGGCCAAGGCATTAGCCAATTTCATATCCTACGGACACAAGGAAGTTCGAATACTGATGGTAGGATTAGACGGAGCAGGTACACTACTTGAATCCCATTTCTCCTTCTAATTTTGCTAATAAATCCATTCTTTGGTACTGAGAAAAGATGTTAGGCTCTGTTTGGTATTGAGAAAATACATTAGGATTTGTTTGTTACTGAGAAAAGATGTTAGGCTCTGTAAATTCATCTTAAATTTGTTGAATTTTGATGTAAATGATGGAGAAGGATCTTTAATCAACATATGTTTATTATTTTGTTCTTAATTTGATTATGGAAAATTTCAATCTGTGGCTACTGACCTTAAGCTTGTGGATCTAGTTAAAATAAGGTAAAAAAACTATTCTGTATAAGTTGAGACTTGGGGAGTATGTCAGAACTGTGTCCACGATAGGTTTCAATGTAGAGACAGTCAAGTTTAAGAACTTGAGCTTTACAGTGTGGGATATAGGCGGCCAAGACAAGATCCGCCATCTGTGGAGGAAATATATGGTGCATGCTCAGGTACTGAAACAGGGTTTATGTTTTAATTGTTTTGAATTCACTACCCTTTCATATTTTGGCTGAATAAGCCCATATTTGGTACATCTACTGCCTACTCTCCTCACATTTTGCATGCCTGGTTATCCATACATAACCATTCCCTTCCCACCTAATAAAATGTCATAGGTGGTCCTATGCACTTTTAGCCTGTCAATGGCTCATGGCATGATATGGTAAAACAGTTTCAAACAAAGATGCAAAGTGGAAATGGGCTTACTGGAGCTTCTTGTGGCATTTATGGCCATCAAATAATGGAAATAGATATTTATTCACTTTTTCTGGTTCTACACACAATATTCGAAGTACATATTTTGAGGCATTATGCTTCCATCAGAGGACAAGAGTCTCTATTCTTCTTGAAAAATGAGATTATAAAGGATAGATTGAGCCAAGCAGGGATCAGAGAAGAGATTAACAAGTACAAAACCTTGGAGAGGTATGGTTTCCACCCACAATGGAAACACAAGTATGATGCATCACATTTCCTTTGCATACAAGCATACTGTTTGCTCCAAGCCACTCCATGGAAATATAAATTCTTACTTGTGTAATTAATCTGAACTTTACAAGAGATCCAAGACGAACATAAAAGATATTAGTCCCATGGTTGAAGCAGGAAGAATCTGGTGCCACTGTAAATAAAAACCCAGTACAAAAGTGACATTCAACCCCTGAAAAAATGATTTTAGGAATATTATGTGCAATATGGAAACTTATTCTTAAAATTTATAAAACAACTAAGAAATCCAAACGATGTGTGTTACTTGTGATTTATAAAGCGTGCAACATTCCCATACTTGGTAGCATCAATAAGATATGGTTGTACACCATCAATCAAATCACTTGTATCAATATGGGCGTCAATATCATATAGGTAGCTACAACCTTCATTGTCATACCTGAATAGTAGTAATTTAGAACAAACAAGAAAAGTAGTGGCAGTAAGCAATAGGTGCATTCAGTTAGAGAACCATTTATGATGAAGAAATAGGAAAACAGAATTTAATACAAGATAAAAATTTACCTTTCTCCTCTTTTATTTGCTTCTTGATCATTTAAGACCTCTCTAAGGTATTCACAAATGAATGTCCCACGTGAAATTTCTTGTGCAGCTCTAACTTCCCAGCCCTAAAATCAAACAGAAAGACAGACCAAAACATTGAAACAGAATTGGGGTCCTGTTGCACCGTGGTTTATTGATAATTTTGAAACCAAGCTTTTGCTTTTTGAAAAAATGCATCTGACATTAACAAGTGAAGTTATTTACATTCTATACCATGATTACATTTCAATAATGCTCCTAATGCACTACCAATACTAGAACTTCAATAAAATCAAAATAACACCTTATGCTTTGTTTTATATACTTCAATTCTGACTTGCACTCCCTTCTGTAGCACCCGGTTTGGGCATTCTTTATTACAGCTGCACATAGAGTTGCATTCATATACCAAGAACTCTTCCTGGAGAAAAATAGAAATTAAAGTAAAAAAAGATAGGCTAACCACTAGAACTACGATGCTAAACCTTAGCAGTGAAGTCATTACATTACTGAAGTTCACTACACATACTGACAAGAACTAAAACACAATGAGAAACAAGAAATTTCCGTGGCTTTTTCATGTTTTGGGCACTCTGATGTCAATGCCCAGTACAACACAATTGAAGGACAGCCACAATGGCCAAATTATGGTAAAAAAATGACAACAGTATGCACAATTATTTTCATATCATCAGATAGGCCCTCAAATAATCCATAAAGTTGTATGCATGAGGAATAGTACAGGACAACTAATAATGAAGTTTGTAACTGTATTGTTAAGAATGCCCACGGATAGATAAACGTACAGTTCATCATAAAATAATATTAGATTGACAGAATTTTCACTTTACAAATCTGTTATGTAAACATAGCATCATGGGGTGAATCCGTAGAAAGAGGATTTTTTTATGGAGAAGTAGGAGTGATAAGTTGGAGGGGAAGGGTAGGTATAAATTGAAGTTGAGAATTGATTTCAAAAATTGATGGGAATGCTGATGGATTAAGGGTAGCGGATGCTGATTCTAATGATTCTAAATATGCCAAAGACAGTGGAGGGCACTTCAGGTAAGCATACCCCACAGGATGCATTCCCATCATATGATGCTACCTGCAAATTTAGTATTTTAACAACTTCAGAGATTATTCATCCAGGGCATCTTCACATTGTATGGATTCTGTTGTATTAGGTGAAAAAGATACTTGTTTGCCGCGAAAAGCTGATAAGTATCGTCTGAGGAGAAGTTTGGAAAATGATGAAGCTGCATTACCACCCTCAAAAAGAATTCATTGTGCTCTAGAGGCAAGTTACAGTCTGAAGGCCACATAGCATATCCATTCCATGCTAGTTAATTTTTTTTTTTTTAAATGAAAATTTCCGTGTGACTCTTTTAAATATGCTCGTTATTTTTGTGCTTTTCATATACAAAGCTAATAGACATATTAATACAATAAAATTAAACAAATTCAAATGAATCTGTGCATACTTAAACTATGATTAGCATATATTTTTGTGAGTATCATAATATATAATGCATGAAAATTGAAATAAATCTTTCCATGGTAAAACCATGATTAACATGTCTTTGTCAGTCTCAGCCTCGGAATTTTGATCGACACCCATTTTGCCTGTAGTATCTATCACAAGCTGCATACATCTAGAATTTGGCTTCCTGCAACACAAATTGGCCTTCCTCAAGCCTGCATATATCTAAAATTTCCGAGTGACTCTTTTAAATATGCTCGTTATTTCTGTGATTTTCATATACAAAGCTAATAGACATATTAATACAATAAAATTAAATAAATTCAAATGAATCTGTGCATACTTAAACTATGATTAGCATATATTTTTGTGAGTATCATAATATATAATGCATGAAAATTGAAATAAATCTGTCCATGGTAAAACCATGATTAACATGTCTTTGTCAGTCTCAGCCTCGGACTTTTGATCGACACCCATTTTTCTTGTAGTATCTATTACAAGCTGCATACATCTAGCATTTGGCTTCCTGCGACACAAATTGGCCTTCCCCAAGCCTGCATATATCTAATATTTTGCTTCTTGTGACACCAATTGGCCTTCTCATTCACTATTACAGTTCTTCAAGAAGGACTGTGCACAAATTAAACTCAACAGAGACACTGTAGCAAGTACTTCTCTTGCAGAAATTATTTTACAAGAAATATATATACACCACTTGTTTACACTTGACAACACTTGTTTATTTATACCATAACAATGAAACACTTGTTTATTTATACCATAACAAAGAAAACACTTGTTTATTTATACCATAAC
Source organism: Pinus albicaulis (assembly GCA_034641835.2). Taxonomy (NCBI): domain Eukaryota; kingdom Viridiplantae; phylum Streptophyta; class Pinopsida; order Pinales; family Pinaceae; genus Pinus; species Pinus albicaulis. The sequence goes on along the minus strand of CM076576.1, from coordinate 531,388,800 downwards.
AAAGAAAAACTTGTTTATTTATGCCCATAATAACATGTGCATGTGCCGACAAGAGTGATGGAGTTTGAAATTTATATAACCTACAGAAAATGGGTTAGTTGCACATAAAGTGGTTGGCAAAAGGAGACAGAAGAATCGTCGAAAGAAGAAAAATCTGGTTCTTAGGAAAGCAAGGCAGCATCAGTATTTGTTGGGAACTAGAAAGGAATTTTTTGTACTCGAAGGCATAGAAGATCAACTGAAAGAAGAACCAAAGGAAGAGAAGGAACTGTCAAGAATCACAAGGAAAAATGATGATAAACATCATGAAACAGAAACAGAACTAATAATTCCATGTGAGCATCAAGGAAAAGATTGTGTTCCTGATAGAGACATAGTCCCCTTTATAGAATCACCAAATGCACAATGTGAAACCACTCTAGCATAGTCTTATAAAATAAATAGGATCAATAACAAAAATTACTGAATGTCTCAAGATCTACAAATTTCAAATAACAAATTGCAGGTACTTCAAAATGTTTCAGGATCTGCAAATTGGAAATAAAAAATTACTAATACTGCAAAAGGTCTTGTAAAATAAGCAGGAATACTGCTAATTGCATGGAAGCTAGTATTGCAAAAAGTCTGATAAAATAAACAGGAAATAGTAATCTAATGCAAAATTCAAGAATGTGTTCGTCAATCATCACCAAAAATCTCATAACATGAACATACCCAACAACATTTACTTCAATGGAAACATATTTAATGTTGGCTCCCTTCCTTAGACCAACGTTGTGGACTGTCTGGCTGAGATGAAGAATGGGACCTGTGTTGTTGCAAGGATTGGTGTTTTGCTTTTGGGATGGGCTTCTTATAGCATTGAAACAACATCTCTCATCGATGGTAGGTCCATTGGAGACCTACTAGTGCAGAGGAGAGCCACTCTAAGTACCAGCATCATCTCTTCCTTGACTGAGAAACTTGGAACTCTAATACTTTGATCTAAGATCTCTACCATCCCTTCCTTGGTCTGAACTCTTTCCTTGACCCAGTCCACAATGTTGGCACCTTCTCCAAATTCTGGATCCATTGGCTTTCTTCCAGTCAAGAGCTCTAAGAGGACAACCCCAAAGTTTTATATGTCACTTTTCTCAAAGACTTGAAGAGTGTAGGCATATTCTGCACAAATACAAAAGATGCATAGACTCATGAAAATCTGAATTGACATGACTGTAAGTTTGATGGACTTAATAGATTGCTACCATCCTCAATTAATGAAATAGTACAAGTCTCTGTTATGTTTAACATACAACATTCAGGTATATATTACAAGAGAAAATCTGTGTGAGAATTTGATTGGCTGTGTAGAAAACAATGAATGCTACCTTATAGTAAATTTAAGATTTTGTACTAGACTAGGCTAAAACATAATTCCATACCCATTAAACACTCAGAATCTGTAATTTCTGCAAAAAGAGGACTAAATCGAAGCAAATAAGGCTCTCTGCAAGTAGTTCCTTCAGGGAAAACAGCCAGGTCACCTTGGCTTAAGAGTTTTTTCATGATCTCCCCATATTTGTTTTTGTTTCTAGTAAGCCTTACAGTCTTGATGGGTGACACTGCCTCTGTGACATAGTTGATACTGTATGTAACTGCTGTTACAGGCCTTCTAAGTGCTACAGTAAGAAAAACAAGATCAAGAAGAGTTCTATGTGAACAAACATATAATGTACTGGTTTTCTCATCTGTGATCTGCACTGGTGGAGGAATTCCTCGAACTCTGATTCTTACCCCCAGGAAAGATCCCACTGGTAGAGCCAACCAGTAAGGTAGGCATAAACCAACCAAATTCCTCATTACAGCCAATGCCAAACTGATGGGGAACCATAGAAAGATCCCCATTGAGACCAGTGCTTTTAAAATATTGCAAGGAAAATCCATATACTTTTAGCATGATGAAGTCACAAGCTATTCTAAAAGAAAATTATCATAGCCTTGTATTGTACCATGCTATGTACACAGATGAAAATGAATATCCATGAATCATGTTTCATATTATGCAAAATTGCGGAAGTATGTGGATCTTTTATACTTAGTACTTACTAAAGCTTGCTGCAATACTACCCCACAGGCCTGTTATTAATAAGTCTCGAGTCTTCCAATATCCAATAAGGAATGCACCACAGAATGTATGGCCACACCCTATTGGATCAAAAACATCTTCCATCATAATTTCTCCTTGCATTGAAGACTTTAGCATGGTACAAATTGTGTGAAAAGCTGGAATTTCCCATGTCTCCCGAGTGTCAGACCTGAAATAATAAGATGTAAGATAAAGTGAAATGATGAAATGTTTGGAATGACGATAACTTTTGGTTTTTATTATGAATAAGACTAAATCCAAAAATCATAGGACAATATGAATGTTTAATTGAGTACTAATATCTTTCCTGTGAACAATGCTTCCCGAAGTGCCTCTTCTAAGAGTCACTACCTGCAATTTGTATTTTATTAGCATTACCATTTCAATTCCAGAGAGTTTGCAGCAGCTCAAAACAACTAATAGATTGCAACACAATTTTAATATATACTAGAAGCAAAACCTCAGCTCCAAGTTCTGCAATACGCTCGATCATCTCCAATGGTGATCCAGGTCCAACAAGTGAAGCAACTTCATTTTCGTTTGTGGAAAATATGTTCCCAGCAGAACCCAGTGCCCTGTAAGATGAAAATCCATATTACTAAATTACAGCATTGCTAAGATAATTTAACTCAGTCAAGTTAATATTTCTAGTGATTCAATTTGCAGAGAGGCTGACTGCAACCTCCTCTTCCTATAAAATTCCCTGCAAGAATAAGGATGTTGCATAACTGAATTGAGTTCACAAGGTTAAAAAACATTTCAAGGGAAATTTCCCATTCAAAACAGAAGCACAGAAATGAAAAACTCCAGGAGGAAATCTAGAAATGCAACCTGTTGAAAAACCAGAAGTAGCAGATTGCAACTCCTGATATGTAAAATGCCTGCAGGTTTTACTTTGACAAAGGCACTCTAATCTCCTTGCCAAACAATATACAACAACCAAATGAAATCATTATACAACAAACTTAGCTAATGGTTCTCTTGTCTTTTACTCTTCACTCCATGGTTCCTCTAAGGAGTGTAGCTTTATAGATTGTTATTGCTTTTAATTATGCCCAGCACAGGGCTCTCCTTTATGTGCTTTTGTGAACTCTTCTATTGATCCATCCTCAAATTCTTCATCTAATGTGTCTGTAGTTGCTGGACAGCAGCATATAGAGCACCTGCTGGTAGGTTATAAGGGTGGACTTTGGGTTAGTTTTAGACACCAAAAGGGTGCACTTCATGGGATAGCCTTATCCTTTTTCTAAGTGAAATGGATGAAGCAGTGAATGAATATCAAATCAGAGGTGTTCGTGGTAAATAAAGCATTCATGACTGGTGAAGGAGATAAGACACATTTATCCACGTAGATTGTTTCATAAGTTTCCTTGTTATCCCTACCTGGACTCTGTTTTGTGGGAAAAAAATTCCACACTGGAAGATACCCGAAAGAACCCTAGATCTGTTGTAATATACTCTAGATCTAAAATTCATTGAAAATCTTTGTAGATCTATGAAATATTTGTTGTAAATTCTATAGATGTTTGTAGATCTTAAACAAAATGAGTTTTTAATTTTGGATTTAAAATGGCTCTTCAATGTAAAATTGCCCAGATAACCATATAAATTTGGAGTTTTCTTTGAGCCATATAAGTGTGCATATAGTTTCTTTCAACCATTATGGATCTATTTTTGAATCTTTGTTCTTTTCTGGTAGTGATCGAGCCATCTAATCGACTAGTTGCTGATTCTATTTTAAAATTGCCCAAATCTTTGTAGATCTGGCAATTCTCGAGTTATAAAATTGCAATTTTTTTGGATCTGCACCTGTAATACGAATTATAAAGTTGTAGATTTTTTTGGATCTGCATCTGTATTACATTTCACAGTGTGAAACAGTTGATCTATCCCATCTTCAATTGGATGAACTTATATCAATGTGTTTCTTATTTTACTCAGTACCTCAGCCTCAAATTTCTTGATACTCCAAACTTGTGCACTTGCATGAGTTTGTCGAACTAAAATCCAAAGCTTAAACTTCATGAAACTGGTGGAGTCAAATTCATGCAAGCACAAACACATATTACACATCCTCTTTGAAACTCATCCAAAAGAACACTGGAAGACATATAGAGAGAACCCTATAGCCTAACACAATCTAATGGAATTGACCAAAAAAAACCCAAATAGGGTCAACCCTACTATAGAAGGAAGGGCCTGCAGTAAGAACTTATCATTTTGCACGAGCTGAGGGTGAATGCTGTTCTGCAAGAGCTGAGGGTGAATGCGCATGTAGTTTTTAATAAAATCATTTTTATTTACATTTGATTTTTGCATTTCAAATGAGCACGCATTTCAAATGAGGGCGCATTTGATTTTTGCACTTCAAATCATTTTTATTTGGAGGAATTTGTTGCAATAGCGATGCTTTGGGGCATAGTGTCGCAATTCCGACATTTGGAGGAATCTGTCGCAATACCGACACTATGCCCCAAAGCGTCACTATTGCGACGACTTCCTCCAAGCGTTGCAATTGCGACACTTAGTATAAGTGTTGCAATTGCGACATTTGGAGGAAGCCGTCGCAATAGCGACGCTTTGGGGCATAGTGTCGGTATTGTGATGGATTCCTCAAAACGTCGCAATTGCGACACTTGTCTCTAAACATCGTTATAGCGACGGTTTTGGGTGGGATTTGAAAAAGTTGAAAAAATTTGGGGAAATTTCCGACATTTGGTCAAAAATGTCGGAACCAAGTTCGGAATTTCTGCCAAATGTACTAGATATAATGCAAATCGAAGAAGAGCCACAAGCTTACCATAGCCAAAACAACGGGAGATTGACAGAGGGTTTTCTGGAGTTGCAGAGCACTGGCGACCGAAGAAAAGAACCAAATGAGAAATGCATCTAGGGTTCGAAGGATAGGATAATAACCTAACCACCCTAGGGACCTTATCAAAAATTGATCCAGATATCAAATCAACGATGGATGGTTTCCCAATTGTCTCCAAAAATCAACACGGTGTCAAATCAAAGCTACAACGGATTCAGGTGGAGTTAAAACTTATATTCAATCATTTAATAATTTATGCCAACAATCGGATAATCAAACCCAACATTATTATTTTTATGACGAATATCTAATGTTATATATGATCTCTGATCAACATAGGTGCAGGAGGAAAGATTAAGAAATGGACTCAAAACCTTCAAATGTTTAATGTTTATATTATAAGGATTATGGTTAATTGATTGTCCAGATGTGAAATAAATATGTTTAGTATAAATGTGTATAGTATAGGTCTTATTTATTGTCACAACATTTCTATTGTTCGGTGGTATATGGAAAATCTAATCCTTAGCATTGTAATTATTCATTTCTTGAAGTTGATTATTAGATGTAATGTAGACTTGATTGCTACGATTAAATAATTATTATTTTTTAATTGTGAAAGGTAAATGTTATGAATGGAAATTACACCACTCCACATAGATCTGAAATCCTTCTTCGCAAATATTATTTCACTCTTCGCATTGTCATTTCCACAGAGATGCTTCCTCACAAATACAATTCTACACTTTATTTGTGTTAAATTTATATATTTATGGAGAGAAGTGATTATCCTTTCTCACAAATATTATTTTACTCTTCACAGTGTCATTGTCACAGATATGCTTCCTCACAAATAAAATTCTACACTTTATTTCTGTTAAATTTATATAATTATGGAGAGAAGTGATTTTTCATTAGGGGCAACATTATATTAACTAGATTAAATTTTAAATTTTAAATGTTAAACATTACTTTTACATTTACAACTACATTTAGAGAGAGTCAATGCATGTAGTGTACTCAAATACAAGGATCCAAATTTATTAGATTTAATAATATTAATATTATAATATATTAATATGAATATTATGTTAGGATATTTTGACACATAGGAAATAGGCTCCTTTTGTGTCACCTTTGTAAATCCTTCAATCCTATCCCAAGTTGTTCTTAAGGGGGGATGTTAGGATATTCCAACACATAGGAAATAGTTAAGAATAACTTAGTCTAGGGTGGAGTTAGGTAAAGTGTGTTTCTTTACTATGTACATTTGTAACTATAATCCGATGGTCACGATTTGTAGTGATCCGACGGTTCTCTCTCTCCTCGGTATTAACGACACTTGATCTATGGATTAACACTCAATTGGTCCATGATCTCTATTTAAAGAGCATGGAGGGTCATTTTCTCGTAACCGTTTATGAGAGAAACATATGTAAATTTTCTTTTTATATTAATAAATTTCCTGAAGTGGCCTCGTTGGCTTAGGCCATGGACTGTTTCCCTCTTCGAGGGTTTTAACCACGTGATAATCTCGGTGTACTAATTAGTGATCTATTTGTGAGTGGTGACCTTTGGTTTTTTATCTAAGGAACTTACCCTGTAAATTCCTACATGGTATCAAAGCTATTTTGAGGGTTGCATCCATTGTTGATTAAAATCCAAAGCCGGTTTGAATTTATGCAAGTGCCATTTTCTAGATCTACTATTTCTGAACATTTTCGGGCCTGGAGAACTGCTCTATTGTGTCTGAAGCATCTGTTACAGTGAGGAATGCCTTTCATTTCATGCGAAAAGGTTTCTATTTGCCCAAGTTATGTTAGTTTAGATCTGGAGGTATAAAGTATCTGTTTTGCAGTTATATTTGTTAGTAGTTCTACTTATTTCGGTTCCTTCTATTTATTTTAGTTTTAGGTTTTATTTATTTTCCGGATCTATACCCTCTTCTCTGTGTATGCTCTTTGCTCTATGTGCGATCTCAACAAATTATAAATAGGAGGAAGGGATTTTTTTTGCTACGTATGCTCTTTCCCCACATCTTTGTGCGATCTCGGGAAATCAAAAATAGTGAAAAAATAGATAGTTGCCAGTAAGGCTAACCGAAAATCTAACATTCTTCTGTAAGGCTTGCATTTCTTCTTTTTTTCTCATATTTTCATGTTTTTTATGCAGGAAAAAGCACGCACACTGAAGACTAAAAAAAAGAACGCCCTTCCTCCTTTCAAACAATTACAGAATCCTTTTACTATCTCACTTGGTGAGAAGTTAGTTTATGAGAATAGAGGTCTTGGGTTCAAGTCTCTTTCTCAAGATTCTTTTGTAAAAAGTTTTTTTTTTAAGGGGTGGGATTTTTTTTTTAAAGTTTAACTTCATCATCAATTTCAAACCATTCCTGTAACTATTCGGCATCTACAACTCAGTTTTTTCAAAAAGGCACAACTTCTTCATCCGGAAGCCATTTTTCGAGCCATTTTTTTTAATGAGCCTAATTTTTCGAGATCTTTCCATTGGAGCAGTTAGTTTTAGATTTTTTCAGCTTCATTTAAAAAAAAAAAATGGAAAGTGCATGCTGGATTATTCTTAACAACACCAATTATTTCCAATGGCTACCTCACATGGTAGATATACTTAGAAGTAAAGGGTTTTGTAGAATAACCACGGGACATGAAACTAAACCTTCCGATGATGATAAAGTCGCTAAATGGGAAAATAAAAAATATCAAGCACGAGGGTTGATAGGAATGTCTATTGCTCAAGATCTTTGATTTCATATCTTTGACATTGACACCCTTCATGAAGCCCTGGAAAAGCTAAATACTGTCTTTGGCATTCAAAATAAAATCAGGGCCAACCAGCTTGAAAATAAGTTGCTTGCTTTGGACCCCAATAATTTCTCCTCTATTGAAGATTTTTTGTCCAAATTCAAGACCCTTAGACTTATTTTAGAAGGTTGTAAGGTAAAAAAGGAAGATGGTAGCCTTATCTATTGCATTCTTGCTAAGCTTGGCCATGCATACTCTGTATTTCTTTCCACTAGAGAAGTCATAGTTTCTTCAAGAACCACCTACAAGAACCCCTCTTTTGATGCCTTTTGAAATTATTTGATAAGAGAACAAGAAAAAATCTTACACCTTAGTCTTATCACTCCTGGAAACACTTCTAAGAAAGCCTGAGCAGCCCAACAACAATCATATCAAAAGAATCCCAAGAAGTAGTATCCTAAAAAGTATGGTTCGAAACCAAACAAGGGTCCTAAGCAATTCCAGCCGCAAACAGAAAAAGCAACTCACCAAAATGATAAGGCAGATAAAAACAAAGGAAAGAAGACAAATATACGTTGCAACTTTTGTAATCGTGATGGCCATATAGAGTCCAAATGTTTTAAGAAGATGGAAGCCTTAGAAGCAGCAATGAAGAAGCACAACATCAATTTGGAGCACTCTTCACCTTCATATTCAGGAATGGCACTTTCTGATCATGGTTGTCAAGCATCAAGATCTAGTTATACATTAAATGTATCTTCTTCTTCTCATTCTCATGAGTGGTACATTGAATCTTGAGCTTCTTACCACATGGCCAAAAATAAAGCCATGTTTTCTTCTTTAAATGATTGTAACACCAAACATATTTATGTTGGTGATGATAGATCTCTTAGTGTTGTGGGATCTGGAACCATTCATCTAGATAATGGTCAGTTTAATGATGTACTATGTGTTCCTACCTTGTAATGCAACCTTCTCTCTGTTTATTAGATAACTCATTCAGGTGAAGGGAAAATAGTAGAATTATCACCTCATGATGTTGTAATCAAGGACCTCAAATATCCTAGACACATTTTAGCTACTGGCATTGCTAATGATTCCACAAGGTTGTATAAGTTTGACAACTTTGGGTTATCATGTCTTCCATCCATTTTTTTTGCTCATAATGATGAAGTGAGAAAAATTTGGCATGAGCAATTTGGTCATTTAAACTATCGCTCTCTTCAAACTATATGTAAAGAAAATATGGTGACAGTCTTCCTATGGTATCTTGCCAAGATGGTGTTTGCTCCGGATGTGTACTGGGAAAACATCATCGGGATAGTTTTGATAAACATTCCTCTGGATGTGTACTCGGAAAACATCATCACGATAGTTTTGATAAACATGCCTTTGGACATGTACTCATAAAAAATCATCAGGATAGTTTTGACAAACATGCCTCTTGGCACACTTCTGCCCCTTTGTAGCTTGTGCACAGTGATTTATGTGGTCCACTTCCTGTTGTCTCTTTCTCTGGTTGCAAGTACTTCTTAACTTTCATTGATGATTTTTCAAGACGCACTTGGGTATACTTCTTAAAACTCAAGAGTGAAGTTTTTAACATTTTCTTGGCCTTTAAGGCCTTTGTTGAGAAACAATCTGGACATCAAATTCTCAAGTTAAGATCAAACAATGGAGGAGAATATGTTAACAAAAAATTTATCAACTTCTGCATTGAGGATGGCATTCAATTGCAACATAATCTTCCATATACTCCACAACAAAATGGTGTTGCTGAAAGGAAGAATCACACCTTAAAAGAAATGGCTAATTGTATGCTTCAATCTAAAGGACTTAGTCTCAATTTTTGGGCAGAAGCAATTAATTGTGCAAATTACATAGTAAATCACACTCCTACTAATGTTTTAAAGAATATAACTCCAAAATAAGCTTGGCGCTCAATAAAACCAGACGTAAGTCACTTTTGTGTTTTTGGAAGTGATGCTTAGGCCCATATTCCATAGGAGAAACATAAAGCCTTAGAACCTAAGAGTGAAAAATGCATTTTTCTTGGATATTCTAAAGATGTCAAAGGATACAGAATTATTCAACCAAAATAAAAAAATATAATCATTAGAAGAGATGTAAAATTTGATGAAAAATTATCGACCTGCAAGCCTAGTTCGGCGGGTGTGCCACCTTTGGCCTGTGAGCCTGATTCGACATATGTGCCACCTCTCTCTCTCTCTTCTATTTCTAATAGCATTCCTTCTAGTTCAGATGATGAAAGCAAGGATGAAAATCCTCCTCCACCTCTTGAAATTATTCCTTTTACTCCACAACTTCCAATATGGGTCCGCTCTACTCGGGATGCAGCAGGTTCTCTCGCAGGTGACCTTGTCGATCGACAACGTACATGTTCCTAGTTCGAAAGATCCTCTTCCTTATTGGCTCAAGTTCCAGAAAATCCTGATCCAGAAACCTTTGAAGAAGCCTCCGATCATCCAGATTGGGATGAAGCTATGAATGAAGAATATCGTTCCTTATTGGCGAATGATACTTGGGATCCTGTTCCTCTTCCAAAAGGAAGAAAACTTGTCAGATGCAGATGGGTTTACAAAACAAAGTTTGGACCAGATGGAAAAGTGGATAGACATAAAGCTCGTCTTGTCGCTAAAGGATTTTCACAAGTTGAAGGAATTGACTATACTGAAACCTTCTCCCATGTTTCCAAAATGAATTCTATCCGCCTTGTTATTTCCCTTGCTGCCTCTTTTAAATGGGAAGTCCATCAAATGGATGTTAAATCTGCCTTCTTACATGGATATTTGCATGAAGAATCTACATGGAAAAACCCCCTGGCTTTATCCAAAATGACTCTAGCCTTGTTTGTCGCCTCAGGAAGTCTCTCTATGGTCTAAAACAAGCTCCTCGAGCTTGGTATGCCAAAATGGATAGATTTCTATTATATAATGGCTCTTCTATGTGTCATTCTGACAACACTGTCTACACCAAGAAAGTGGGTAAGTCCTTCACCATCCTTGTTCTTTATGTTGATGATATTATCCTTACTGGTAGTGATCCTAACCATATAAACCATGTGAAGTCTAGCCTCAAAAAGAAGTTTGAAATGATATACTTAGGACACTTGCATTATTTCTTTGGTCTTCAAGTCTTGCAATCCAAAGAAGGTATTACCCTCTCTCAGGCCAAGTATGCCTGTGATCTTCTACACCACTTTCACATGGAAGACTGTAAGCCAGCCCCTTCTCCCTTTCAGTCTGGAGTCAAGCTTTCAGTCACTTGTACTACCCCTGAATTTGATGCTACCTTATACCGTCAAATTTGGTAAACTTTTGTATCTAACCCATACCCGTTCTGACCTTTCCTTTTTTGTTGGTCTTGTCGCTCAGTTTATGCACCAACCTCATGAAAGTCACTAGAAAGAAGCTAAAAGAATACTTCGATATATTCAAGGTACAGTTCAGTTCAGGATTCATTACAATGCAGGAGCATCTCCATTGTTTATTGGTTTCACTGATTCTAATTAGGCTGGTGACCCGGATTATCGAAAGTCTAATGTAGGATATGTATTCACTCTTGGTTCAGGACCTATTACATGGTCTTATAGAAACAAAGTGCCATCTCTCTTTCTTCAGCAGGAGCAGAGTATCGTGGTACAGTTGAAGCCAGCAAGGAAGCCATGTGGCTTTGTCAGATCCTGTGTGAATATCGTCTTCATCAGCAACATCCAACTACACTTTGGTATGATAATTAGAATGTCATTCAGCTATGTAAAGATCCAGTTCAACATCAGCATATGAAACACATTGAGCTCCACATACACTTCATCAGAAAGCTCATTCATGGTCATGTTCTTGAAGTGCAGTATTTTCCAACCAATGATCAAGTAGACGATATCTTTACAAAGGCTCTCACAGAATCAAAGTTTACCAAACTTCGATCCATGCTTGGAGTTCAAGAAATTTATCATTAAGGGGGGATAGGATATAATGCCTCCTTCCTTCTCCTATTTTTTCACCTTTGTAAATCCTTCAATCCTATCCCAATTTGTTCTTAAGGGGGGATGTTAAGATATTTTGACACATAGGAAATAGGCTCCTTTTGTGTCACCTTCATAAATCCTTCAATCCTATCCCAAGTTGTTCTTAAGGGGGGATGTTAGGATATTCCGACACATAGGAAATAGTTAAGAATAACTTATTCTAGTGTAGATTTAGGTAAAGTGTGTTTCTTTACTATGTACATTTGTAACTTATAATCTGACAATTCTCTCTCTCTCCTCGGTATTAACGACACTTGATCTGTGGCTTAACACCCTATTGGTCCATGATCTCTATTAGAAGAGCATGGAGGTTCATTTGTTTGTAACCGTTTATGAGAGAAACATATGTAACTTTTCTTTTTATATTAATAAATTGCTTGAAGTGGCCATGTTGGCTCAGGCCGTGGACTGTTCCCCTCTTCGAGGGTTTTACTCATGTGATAATACTGGTGTACTGATTTTTGATCTGTTTGTGAGTAGTGACCTTTGTTTTTTGATCTAAGGAACTTACCCTGTAAATTCATACATGGTATCAGAGCTATTTTGAGGGCCGCATCCGTTGTTGATCAAAATTTGAAGCCGGTTTGACTGCATTCGACTGTCATTTTCTAGATCTACTATTTCTGAACATTTTTGGGCCTGGAGAACCATTATGTTGTGTCCAGAGCATCTGTTCCAGTGAGGAACGCCTTTCTTTTCATGTGAAAAGGTTTCTAGTTTCCCAAGTTATGTCAGTTTAGATATGGAGGTATAAAGTATTGTTTTGCAGTTATATTTGTTAATAGTTCTGCTTATTTCGGTTCCCTCTGTTTATTTCGATTTTAGGTTTTATTTATTTTCTGAATCTATACCCTCTTCTTTGTGTATTCTCTTTGCTCTATGTGCAATCTCGGAAAATCAGAAATAGAAGGGATTTTTTTTGCTACGTATGCTCTTTTCCCACGTCTTTGTGCAATCTCGGGAAATCAAAAATAGTGAAAAAATAGATAGTTTCCAGTAAGGCTAACCAAAAATCTAACATTTTGTTGTAAGGCTAACCGAAAATCTAACATTCTGTCGTAAGGCTTGCATTTATTTTATTTTTTTTTGCTAGGATTTTTGTGTTTTTTGTGCAGGAAAAAGCACACACACTGAAGACTAAAAAAAAAAAAAAAATTCCCTTCTTCCTTTCAAACAATTACAGAATCCTTTTACTATCTCACTTGGTGAGAAGTTAGTTTATGAGAATAAAGGTCTTTGGTTCAAGTATCTTTCTCAAGCTTATTTAAAAAAAAAAATTGTAAAGGGGCGGGATTTTCTTTTTTAAATTTGAAGTTCATCATCAATTTCAAACTGTTACCGTAACTAATGAGCATCTACAACTCAATTTTTTCAAAAAGGCATAACTTCTTCATCCGGAAGCCGTTTTTCGAACCATTTTTTTTTTAATCAGCCTAATTTTTTGATATATTTCCATTGGATTAGTTATTTTCTAGTTAATATCTAGATGACCTCTCTCATGATTACATCCTTAATTTTCCAAGTAGTCTGCTGCCTCATTCCCAGCTCTACAGACATGTGATGGGATGAGATAACCGATTTCATGGATGATGAGACTGATTTCCTTGATTATCCGTGCCTTCCTCCAACTTTGGCTTATCTTCTTCCATGGATTCCCCTGTTGCAGCTTCTGTATTACCTTGGTTACCATAGCCGAATCCCCTTCTACTATGAGTCTATGGTATCATTCTCTAGCTGCTATTTGCAATCCTTGTTTTACCGCTAGTAATTCCACTTCATTGTTGGTGGAAAATGCTAGTTCCATCACGTATATTCTACAGACTGAGCCCTGCGAATTCTATAATATGCTACTTTCTCTCGCTTGACTTGGGCTTCCTTTAGATGCCCCGTCGTAGTTTAATTTCAGATACCTTGGCTGAGGTATCTAGAACTTATCCTGAGGGGTTTTCCTTAATTGTTTCGTTTTCCACATAGTCTGAGCTAGCATTTGAGGATTTAGGTTGAGAATAGCAAGGATATGAGCCTCATTTGAATTTTTTTTCCAGTCAACTTCCATCCATTTCTTTACTAGGATGGTCTCTCAGATGTTTTCAAGGATCACCTGCCAGATTTCTTCTTTTTTCCTTCTCTCATCCCTAGAGATTCTTTGATTCATTTCTTTCCAAATAGCCCATAAGAGAAATCCCATTGATACCCTCCAGGCTCTGTTAAGGACTTCACAAGAATATCCCCCTTTCCTCCAAGTTACAATAGTCTGTTTAATGCTTATATTGTCCCTGTCAGTTTGTTGGAAGACCATGGAGATGTTCAACCAGAGTGATTCGTCCAGGGCAGAGGTATTCGATAGGTGCTCAATAATTTCATCCTATTTTTTACACATTATGCATAGAGAAGGGCCATGCATCCCTTTTTTCCGCAACTAATCTCAGGTAAGGATTTTACTATGCCTAACAAGCCAAAGAAAGTATTCTATTTTCGGCCAATGTTTAGCTGCCCTGATTTTTTTCCATAGTGGTACTGATATACTGTGTAGATTATTAGATTTAATATAATAGCCTTCTTGTTTTGTGAACATACCTTTATTACGATATCCCCATCATAGGATGTCTTCTCCATTTGCTACTAACAATTTTTTGGTTTTCATTTCTTTTTTATAGTTATTCCATTGATGGGTTTCCGGAGCATTTGGCCACTATTCCTTAACTTTCCATTTTCTCCATTTCTATTCCATCTCCCCACTCTAGTAATTTGCTACAAACCATATGTTTGGTTGGCTAGTGAAAAGGAAGATTTCTCCTAGGTCTAAACGACTGAATAATTTTTCTCATTGCTGCCAGGAGTCTTCCCAAAAAAGGGTTGTGTTTCCTCCTCTAATTTCCCAGAAGTTGTGCTCACAAATGAAATCTCTATTAATGGCTGCTAAATTCCAGATGTTGGACCCTTTTGGTGTTGTGTTACTTTTATCTTGCCTTCTGTAGTACCGGGCATTTCATATTTCCTTTCCCAAATAATTTTCCATAAGTCTGCACCTCCTTGGATCCATCTCCACCACAGTCTAGCTCCCATCACCTGGTTCAAGACATATGGGTCCCATAATCCCAATCCCCCTATTTTTTAGAGTTTCGTGAGCTTGTCCTAGGAGAGGAGAGCCCATTTACAGGTTTGTTGAGAGCCCTGTCACACTTTTTTTTTAAATATCGTGACTATATTAGAGCAGGTTTTTTTAGGGGCAGCCAACCCAGATAACTGGTATATAGGGATAGATTGTAGAACATATCATAGTAAGAATAACCTACTAGGAGCATTGAGAACCATAAAGGCCTAATTCTGGAGGCAACCCTGAATACAGTTTAGGGGATCTTTCCAACCCGAAACCCTCAGGGAATTAATGATGAGGGGAATTCATAAATATGTCATGGGAATAGAACCTAACTTGAATCCCATTTTGCGAGACAGGAATCTCTGAGATACAACATTAGTATTGAAAAGTATACATTTTATTTATCATTATTTATGACAGTGATGGAGGCCTTCATAAAATCATTTAGAACATACAAGATGGCCTTGGATTCTTGTAAGGTATCTTGACAGAAGAGCATAATGTCGTCAATTTTTTTTTGATGAGATAGGGTTAGATCAAGCCCCTAAAATTTTAGCCCCTTCAATTGACCTCCATGAATCTTAGATTTAATGTGATGACCAAGGCCTTAAGCATCAATAATAAAATTAAAAGGGAATAGGGGATCACCTTAGCGAAGTCCTTGAGTGACATTGAAGGGATTGGAAGGGATACCATTAAGAAGGATTGAAAATTTAGGGGAGGAAATGAAATACATTATCCAGAGAATCCATCTTCTATCAAAGCCAAAGGCTTCAAGCACTGCTTTAAAATAATACCAACTTAAATGATCATATGCTTTAGAAATATCAAGTTTTATCATCATACCTTTGGCTTTTAGGGTACGAAGAGAGTCAATAGCTTCTTGCACCATGACTATTCCATACAAAATTTGTCTTCCTTTCACAAATATAGTCTGTTCTAGAGAGATAAGGTTCGGGAGAATAGGTTTCAATATGTTAACCATGATAGTCTATAGAACATTATAAATAACATTACATAAGGCTATAGGTCTGAAACCTACTCAGACATCTGTGTTTTCCTTCTTAGGAATTAAAGAAATAAAGGTGGAATTTAAGGCTGGATAGACCTGACGTGATCGTCGGGACTCCACAACCAGTTCCCATAAAATCCCAAGCGACTTGAAAGAATTCCATTGTAAAATAATTAGGACCAGGGGCTTTATTTTTAGGCAGATTCCTCATGACCTATTCAACCTCTTCATAAGTGGTTTCCCTAAGGAGAGCGAAGTTTTGACCTCTACTAACAATTGTTGGTATATTTATCGTAATGCGGTCAATAGCTGATCAGGTTCAGTGAGTATATCACTGAAGTGGTTCACCAAAAGGGTTTCCATCTCATTATGTTGGAGAAATCGATTTCCTGTTGGGTCCTTTAGGGAAAATATCTAATTATGTTGTCTTCTCTGGATCATTTCCTTATGAAAAAAATTTGTGTTTTTATCCCCTTCTTCGAGCCATTGAACACGGATTTTTTCTTCCATAACAAATATTCTTGCTTTCCGCGTTCTTCTAATTTACTTAGAATGTTTCCTTCTTGGAGGAATAGTTCTTCAGACCTTCCATTTGAAATCATCTGTTGTTGTACTCGATTCGGTTCTCCCTGCAGCCTTTCCTTATCATGGTGGATGTTTCCAAACTCATTTTTATTCCATTTTTTAATCTCATGTTTTAAATTTTTCAAACTTAGTTGAAAAGAGTGCATCCTGTTTCGGCCCTGGATTTGATTTGCCTCCCACCACCCTTTTTATTTTTCCAAAAAATTAGGGTCCCTTAGCCAAAAGGCTTCAAATCAAATGGACATTTCTTCTAGCATTCTTTCATGTCTACCTCCATGCTTATCGGTCAATGATATGACCCTAAGGTAGGAAGGATAGCTACTTCATAGAATACATCCGTGCTCACTAGAGCTTTAGAGGCTGTGAATATGTCCATTCTCATGGCCACTTGATGAGAAACCCCTCTTCTATTATTCCAAGTAAACTTACAATTCATAGTAGGGATATCCACTAGCCTTAAGTCCGTGATTAGGTCCCTAAATAATTCCATTTCCGACTCCTCTGTCCTTAGTCCCCTTTTCTTTTCTATCAGATTCTTGATCATATTATAATCCCCTCCCAACAACCAATATTTCCTAGTATGCATATTATTCAACGTTCTTATAATTTTTAGGAACACATCTCTTTCTCCTGGAATATGAGGCCCATAAACAAAGGAAATTAGGATATTTTCCTTCGTTCCAATTTTTCTAAAATGACCTGTAAGGATACAAGGCAGACCGATCCATCCATCTTCCATAATCTCTGTAGGATTCCATAAGATGGCTATTCCCCCTGTCCTACCACATGAATCTATTTCAATTACTTCATAATGAGGTTTAGAGAATTTAAGTATATCTTCCAATTTTTGACCTAAGACTTTTGTTTCCTGTATCATAATAACTTGAGGCTTTTATAATCTTAACTTGTCTTTCAGTTATATTTGTTTTCCTTTTCTATTTAGACCTCTTATATTCCAAGAGATCACTTTCATTGATGAACTTTTTGGAGTTGTTGGAATATCGTTGTTAATGGTATTATGTTTCCTGAATTAACTAACATTTCTCCTACCATTTGGATCGAATCATGGAGGTTCTTCATCCCTTTCTTTTTACTTCCTTTAGATTAGGCATTGGTTTCCTTAGAAGGAGGATTTTCTGAGGATATTATCTATTTATGAGATTGGGATGTCAAGTATTGCTCAGATGTTTCCTTATATATCTTCTTTTGATCCTCTGGGATAAAGTGATCATCAAGATTTCTCCATTCGTGCAAGAGTATTTTTAAAAACACCTCTTCTGAACTTAAATCCTCTCTATTTTGTTCCATTTCCATTGGTGATTGTTCGACTGGTTGGTCTGGATCTTCAGCTTCATTCGATTCCTGCGGTGCCTTTTGTTTAGCCTTCTAATTTTTCTACGAAGCCTTTCATTTTCCTTCAATAGGACTTTCTTCTCCCTCCTTCGAACTTTCCCCCTGTTCTTGTAATATCTCATATATATTTTGTGTACTCTTCTGTCTTGAATTATTATTCTGATTTTCTTGTTGTTTATTATTTTTTTTTTTTCTAGTGACAATTTTGAATCCATCATCTTTTGTAGGTGACCCTTCAGTTTCCTCCAATAAATTTCCTTGCATATGTTCAGGTTATTCAATGGGAAAGTTTTATAAAGGTGGCCATATTCATGGCCTCTACGGAAACAGAATGGGATATGTTCATAATCCAGAAGCTGATTCTAGATTTTTCCTTCATATTCAAGTTATATTAACTCTGGAAGCGGTTCAAATATATTCATATACACACATATGCGAGCAAAAGAGGTATACCGACCTCGAAGCGTTATTTTAGCAATTTTAACAAAGCTACCGAGGGAGTTTTCAATACCTTCTAAAATTTCAGGATCCCAGAAATCCATCAGAATTGTGAATAGCCTAACCCAAACCAATGCAGCCAAGAAATGTTCTTGATCAAGGTTATAACATTCCTCCCGTTGCCACAAAAAATAAACCTGAATTGTAATAAAAGTAAGGACCTCCCTCAAAGATCTTTTCTTTATCAATAAGATTGCTAAATATAACTTTGAAGAACCCTCTGGGACCAAATTTTAAGTCGATATGACCCTTGGGTTGTCATTTTTCCTATATCCATTTGAGTAAATATTTTTTCAGTTGGCCAAATGCCTATGAATTTTCATATTAATGCATGGTCTTTCATATAGCTCCTGTACTCATCTAATTGATTTGCTGGAATAATGAGTCTTGGTTTTTTCAGTGCTCATGGCAAACATTGCCCTCTTATTTTAGCTTGCCATTCTGCCCCCAGTACCAGATCTGCATTCTGCATGGAGCCTCCTTGAGACCATTCTTGTTTACTACTGTGTTCCCCTCCCATAACATTTCGGTAGGAGGGGATCGCTCCCTCCCTGACGCAACAACCATTACTCCACTAGCAGCTGCACAGATCTAATTCCCCTCCTCAGACTCTGCCTGACAGGTTAAAAATTATCTGAACCCTACCACTCCTCAAACATTAACATTCTTCTGTTCTCCCAATTTTTTATTTTTATTATTACTTCTGTTATCTCCATTTTCCATTTTTTAATCAAATTTTTATTTTTATTATCACTTTTCCGTTTTTGTTTTTTCTATTTTAAAATTAAGTTGACATTAGGTTTTTTTTTTCTTCATATTATTTGATTTATTTTTTCATAATATTTTATCCTCTTTCTTATTAATTCAAAATAATTTATATTTAAAACTGGTATTAAAATATTTTACTAAATTAAATACTAAAATATTTTACATAATTAGTGTTGAAATCTTTTCTTGTTATTTATATATTTTTTTTTAATATTATATGTCAACTTCATATATATATATATATATATATATATATATATATATATATATATATATATATATATATATATATATATATATATATATATATATATATATATATATATATATATATTACACTACTTTTTTTATAATAAAATGATTTTTTTTACCAAAAATAAATTTTATTTAAAAAAATATTGTTTTCTAAATAATATTTTTACTTAAAATATCTAAATTAGGAATATAAAAATCTAATTAGGAATACATATTTTTTTTTTATTATTAAATTTTTATTTACGCGAGATAATGTATATATTATTTACAAAAAACCCATAGTTACATGATAGTCTGTTGAGTGCATGCTCCAACAATGAATTGACAAAACAATGCTAAAATCCTTCTGAGATGAGTTTTTATAATTACAAGAGAAGAAAAAGGATAGGAACAAAGAGACAATTTGAAACCAAAAGAAAAATTACAGACTAAGCCCCACAGTAATAGTTACAAGTGAAAGCAGTGGCCATATAACAGACCAAGGCAATAATAGTGGTTACATGTGGAAACCCAGAGATAAACACTAGCAACCGAATTACTGAGAAGATAACTGACAATAATAAACAAGAAGAAGTCATGTATTGAATAGTAATAGGACCAAATAAAAGACTGATTACACCTGAACCGTCAATCGCCGATGAAGATGTCTTCCTGCTACGGAGGTC
Source organism: Pinus albicaulis (assembly GCA_034641835.2). Lineage (NCBI taxonomy): Eukaryota > Viridiplantae > Streptophyta > Pinopsida > Pinales > Pinaceae > Pinus > Pinus albicaulis. Next base: position 531,368,814 of record CM076576.1, on the reverse strand, counting down.
AAAGTCTTCAAACAGTAATCATGCCTTCATCCACCCTGATGGGCTCTCCGTGAGTATTTCCCACAAAATTGGACGACCTTGTGGGGTTGTAGGAGGAAGCACCTGCCATTTCCTTCTTAATGCTTAGCAAAAGGCCTCCGACGTGCGGGCGCTTATTTTGCATAGAAAAACGATGGGTGTCCCTGGTGAAAAATTTACACTGATGGAGGCCCTCCACATAAAAAAAATTTTTGTCATTGAGCATATCTATCTTGTTCTTGAGAGTCTTAGTAATCTCTACTTGATCCTACATGGCCAGACCCATGGTGGTTTTGAGTTGCCAGTAGAGCTCAATCGACTTGCTATAAAGGTTCTCCCCATCTTGGGTAAGACCTAGGTCAGGGATCCATTCGAACTCTTGGTTCACACTTTCAATAGTGACCCGATGCTTAAGATCCCTAGCCTGATCTTCCATATTTTCAATGCGCTCCTGGGTAGCGGGGTTGATAGCTACTGAATAGGACAGGGCGACTCTTTTGACCGATGTTTCGGCCCTGGTGAGAGGGGTAGTGAATGGGTTGATCCAGTGAGCAGTCACGTACCCATGACCGCAACCTGAAGATTGTCTAGGAACCATTCCTATGGGGGAGAGTTAAAAAGTAGAGTGGCACTGAGCTGTAGAAAGAACCAGGTGGCAGAGAGACCTGAGAAGCCGAATGCAGAGAGGGTCAGAAATGCGGCACTGAAGATGGTTTTTTTGAACAAGAGGGTGGTAGTAATATAGGAATAAGAGACCGTGAGAGCACACATACATGAGGTGGTAATTGAGAGCAGGGAGAGTGGAGTGTTGTAGCATTATGGAAAAACCAAAGCAGGAAAACCTTGATGTGACCGAAGGGTGGCGAGCCGTGAGGGAAGAAGTGTGCCAACCATTAAGATATTCTATGCAAGCGTTGGGATTATGAATGGTTTTTTGGATCATTAATAATGGATTTTTCCAGAGGAGGGTATCGATCGTCGGTGCAGTGCCACCGAAATCCACACATCGGTTGTCCACAAAGTTTTGAGACATAAATTGTTGTTGCAGTCGGCCCTCCTCTAACTTGTGCCAAGCCATAGAGTGCAGATGTTGTGGTACATTTTATTATTATTATTGCAATATGGAAAAATATTCTTCTATACCAATAAATTTTTTTATTAAAATAAATTTTAAGATTTAAAAAATTCAATTTCCAAATTATTATTATTACTTTAAAAAAATTTAGATTTTCTTTTAACATTATAAAAAAGAAGGTATCTCAACACGACCTGTAATTATTCCTATCATAATAGAAGAAAAGAAGGGTATCTGAACATGACCTATTGTTACAGGAAATGTCACCCTAAGGTCCTAGGTTGAAATACCTAACAGAGTAGGGGCATGTCATCACAAGACGGACTCTAATTACCAACTTCTACGCTTTAAACTAGAAAGTGAGGATTGAAGATCTTACCCATTTATCCTTTGATTGTAGTATATCCCATAGGGTTCAAACCCCCCACAACTCCTCATCCTCCAGAACCTGTAAATCAATCAAGAACAAGCATAAAACCTAGTTGTACATCATATATGTCCTAGATGTTATCAAATTAGCATACATGATCTCATAAATATAACATGAAATAAACTATTCAATATTATTAAGCATGTATAGGAGACATATAACACATGAACATCAGGAACATGATGGTACTTATTTTATTTATAACATGTATAGAAAATAGTAGTGGAGAAATCACCTGAGATCTGCCACGACCTTGAGCAAAACCGTCTTCCGGATTCGTCCATTCCTAGCCTCACAAAGCTTCTTCCATAAATGGTGCACAAAGGATATCACATAGAATGAGGGTGATCATCACAAGGAAACAAGGGTTTCCTAAAACCCGGGAAGTGCAAGAGGCACAGGGGAAATATCAGACTTGATCAGGGCTATACAGGCTATAATATCAATGGTATTCTCTCTCCCCTCCCTTAGACCATTCCCTTGAGGGGTATTTATACTTCCTCAAATTAGTTTTTTTTTAGTTGGGGAAAAGTAAGTCCACGGGATGTGGTATTTAAGTTATAGGAAAAACCATAAACCCCGCCTCAATAATAAGGAAATTTTATATTTTTTAATATTTTAAATAGCATATGCGGGTCAGTTATGGATGGACTCACGTGTGCACGCATAAAAAACTGGGCAGAGTCACGTATGGATTTTAAAATATTGTCTTTTGAGAAATGTGACCAAGTCTGAATGGAAGGGCTGCCCAAGGCCAATGCATAATTCATCAAGTATATAGAGGTGATAAATGATGATATAACAGATGCCACCTAATATATGAGGTCAGAAGGGGTACATGTTGGCCGAAATGTATTATGTGCATAGAAAGAACCTTGCGAGGACTAGAGAGGACTTAACCAGATTTCAGCCTGCCAAAAACCAATGATGGAAATTAGAAAGATAGCTCATGTCTGAGGTGGGCATACCCATGATTAGTGAAAGGAAATCATGTATGCTTATCAAGTATGGAGTGGATCCAATATGTATAAAATTATAACTGAAATGTAAAGTACATAGTGAATCATCTGATCATTGCCCGGAAGTATAAGTCAAAATCATGTCCAAGTATCACATATAGAAGATTTATCAATGATGCTGCATAGATATCTGATCACTGAAGTCACAACCCAATATCCAAGTACCGAATCATAAGTTTTGGAACAAATGGTACAACACACAACTTAGGTGCCAACATATAAGATGTTGTTGTGATGAAACTACAACATATAAGGGTGGATGGTATCACTGGTAGAAAACTGAAGGAGCTGTCAAAGTGAACCAAAGCATGTTGATGCGAACCCGAGGTCTTCACCGATCACCATCTAAAAATTCTACACAATGGGAATAAATGAGTTGAGGTCGACCATGTGAGAAATAATTTTATTATCGGTCATTGATATATATTGTTAACCAATGTGAGATGACCCACTGATAATGAAAATGAGTGTCAAGGTGCCCCAGTACAATCTAAAAAATGAGTTGAAGTCGAACACTTGAGAGAATCTATCAATCAGGAGCAATTGATGTATTCTCACTGTCAATAGTGAAGGAGTCTACCACTAATGACTGAAAGCCCTAATGTACATACAAAAGGACTCTAGACCTTATTCGTGGAGCAATGAGTTGGAGTCGATGGGAAAATATCTACTCGAAGGAAGGCATTAAGGCATCCCACATCTTCCCAGCACGAGTGTAGCCTATAGGCCAAGATTTGGAAGGAAACAGACGAGGAAAAGTGAAGTAACCAACCTGAAGTACGTTTTTGGCATGCACAAAATGTAGCTAGCGCTAGACAGAAACCCTCTGAACCAACCAATAATGAAAGCTGAAAAAGAGGCGAGATATCCACCGATAGGGTCAAATGGAAATCAAGGTACTGCATGAATCCCAGGTGTGATAATGTAAGCTAAATTCAAACACAATGGAAAACACTCACTCAAATACCCATGATGTTGATCAAATGCTGAGCACAAGGTCACCTATCAATAATGTAAATAGGGCCAGGGTGCGGCTCTAGGTTTACTCTCAGAGCAATATGTCGAAGTCGATAAGAGACAAACTTGCCAGCAAGAAGTCAATTAGACCTTCTCAAACCAGCACAAGCAAAGGACCAAATAGTTGATGTGATAGAAGTAGATACTGACAAAATAGGGATGGATGACTGAAAAATGATTCAAGAGACACCGCAAAAAGGTTGACTCAGGTTAACTTCCTTTGAACAAAAACATGACTGATTTTGACTATGGTAGAAAATAATAACTCTGTATAAGTTTGTCATGTAGGAGGCATAAAAAAACCCTCCATATGATTGGAAAAAATAACCAACCGGGGGAGTACTGACTCGATAAAAAGGTTATGGCTTCTCCTAAGTCAAAAAATAAAACCATCCCAAATGGAGAAAAGACTTAAATTTGTGTGCTTTGTTCAAGGGCGACACAACTGACACTGTAACTTCAATCAAGTATGGAAGTACTGTCCCATTCCCACTCTTTTTCAAATATTTAATTTTTTTGTCTTTTTCAAATATTTAATTTTTTTGTCTTTTTCATATTTCAAAGCCTGAAAAAAGAATAAATAATTCCTATATTACACTGGATAGAACGAGTTTCGGTAAACATATGCACTAGTTCCTAGGATAGGAAAACCCTATGCTCAATGCAAGGTGGTGAAAATTGGTAAGTGACACTCAAAGGAATGTTCCATCCATGGGTAAAGGTGTTAAGTTGCAAAGGTTAAGTGATTGTATGGTTAAATTGTACAGAAAGACATGGTCAAAGAGGGCTTAAACATGAGTCCAAATGAAGCCGGCTAAAGGCCAAGATAAACAAGTAGGCAATATGAAATGCAGTAATACAACTTGACAATAATGGGAGCCTCTAAGGTAAATGGAAAAAATAAAGATAGCGAAGAAGAAGAAGAATTAAGCTTCAACGCATAAGTCATGGCGGGACTAAATAGGACTCCCGAGCCTACACAGATTGTAGCATGGATGATAAATGCTAGCGAGTAATTAACTAGGAAGCCCATGTAAAGGATGGCTCTACCACCAAGTCATGATTTAAAAAATTGGTAAGTGAAATTGGTTAAATATTCATGACATGATGGGGTTGACCCTATGGCAAGTGATAAGAATGGAGGCTAGTATGCAGAAATGCAACGGAAATTGAATTCCCTAACCTATATTCTAGTTCAAAATCGAATGCATGCCATGACATGTCAGCGGTCATGGATTCGAAGAAAAATTGGAAATAACTCAAAATCACTAGAATATACATGAAAATAAATTTTCCCAACACTTACAAGCCAAAATATTAAACAGCCTTAATCGAATTCAAAAAATAAACACAAACGAAATTTACGAAAAAAATTCAAAGTTTGGGCATGAATAAGCATTTTGACTCACAGTTTGGTCATTTTTGCAGTGCAGAAGTCGAAAAAGAGCTCTGGAGCAAAAAACCCCCTTATTGCAAATGGAGCAACTAGCCACCAAATTAATTCAAACCAGTAAGGTAAGCCTCCTATTCATCTTTTTTATCAATTTCATTCCTATTTCAAGAAATTTTTTGGATTTTTGACCGTAGGAAATATATTTTTTTGAAACCCTCTACGTATATGAGGGTTCTTCATGAGGAACTCGCGTATAGATGCCACTGTGTCCGAATGAAGTCGCATATGCGCAGAGCGGAATTCAAAAATTGATATCTAATGGGTCAATAGATGAAATTGTTCAAGATGACTATCAGTTGGAGGGAAAGGGAGCACAGTGCAATAGACAATGAAGTCGTGGAGGACCAACAATCATTAGATATACTTCAGGGTTGCGGTTTATTAAAGTTTTTCAAAATGAAAAATATGAAAACCAATACTTGATTTCTCAAGATGTTGGTCAGTTATTGGGAACCAGATGAAGGTTGTTTTATGATTGATAAGATTTCATTGAGAATTGAGCTGGAAGACATCTATTTTATCACTGGACTTTCCTGGAGGGGAGAACCAGTGGATTTTCATGCTAAGCCCACTGGAGGGCTTATTGTAGATGACTATGTCCAGGTATATTATGTAGAGGGTGCAAAGAAGGTGGGGACTCAGATCCCAATCAAGGATGTACGGGACTTGTACATGAAAATCCTTCTTTTCACTCTTGGCAGAGTGGCAAGGTCAACATCTCTACACCAGGCTTCATGCACTCATATGAGTCTAGCAGTGGACTGCTTGGCCCATCTGTATGACCGGTGCACAACCTTATTAGATAATATGAAGAAAAAACTAACTTCCATCTAGCAGGTAAAGGAAAAACACTTTGGATATGGTACTATTATGCTGACATTCTTCTTTGAGAGAGTCTCAGGGCTTCAGCCATAGATCATCTCCTCCATCAGTAGCCCAAGGGATCCGAGGATAACCCAATGGGTAGAATTGATGAAGAGACTGTGGGGAAGTGAAGTTCCCCTAACTACATGGCATGATGAGTTCTTCCAGTGGTGGGAAAAACAGGTCATCTCAGTGGAGGACTATCCCTATGCTGGGATGGATTTTAGAGCAGATCTTGATTTGGTTCTTCCACCCGAAGCAACATGGGGTGCAATTGGTAAGATTGCAAAATGATTTTTTGATTATGTGATATATTTGATTTTTCACATTATATGAAAAATGAAAAATTGTTTTTGATAGGACAATATGAATTACAAAATTTAGTGATCATGATGCAGACATGGGACTAGTTAGACCAGAGGGCTACCCAAGAAATAAGCGCTACAGAGGCGAGGCGGATGATGACGAAAACCCAGGAAGGACCATCCATGCCATCCAGAGAAACTTGGAGAGTTTAACTCGCCAAGTACCCATTAAAACTATAGAGGATCTTCTTGAGGCTATCCAAAGGAGGGTGGTTGGAGTACCACGAGACTGGGTGCAGTTATTCTGCCATGTAGCTACTATTATTGCGGTGATTTTGAGAGAAGTGGGCAGGGTCCTCAGAGATAGATTTAGATTTTATCGGATGATTGTATAATTACTTTTTATGACAAACATGATCGGGCATAAGCCCTAATTTTGTAGGACATGATGTTCCAATTTTGTATATTTTGAACACTCTGATCTATATATATATATATATATATATATATATATATATAGTGATTTTATATGATGTTATTGTCCCGAATGTACAATGATGAATGATTTTTTGATATTTTTAAAGTATTGAATGATTAATGTTCCAATCAAGTGCTTGATTAGCTAACGAGTCTGCTAACCAATTATCAGATCGAGGAATATGAATGAACATAATAAATTGAATTGAACGTTGTAAAAAACGTAATCTAAAAAATAATCGATGCAAAAATGGGTCTCTGACACGATAGGTGTTGTTTAATTGTGAATCCAAGTAAACTACTAACGAATCAACACCAAGAGATATTGCCTCTGAGAGTAGGTTGACCACTACAGTGTATTCCGCCACATTTTTTGAAGTAGGACCAATGCATACACCCCTTGAGACTAACAACTGGCCGGATGGATAGTGAATTACCCAAGCTGCAGAAGCCAGGTTCTGGGTATGTCTACTGGCACCATCGACAAAGCCAAAATGACTCATCTCATCCAATAATACCAGCCAAATCAGATCAAAATCATCAAATTCACACCAAAAATTGAAAAACAGACATGTACAAAACTACTAAGAAAGAAAAGGCTAGGCCAAAACCTAGGCATAATACTTCTTCAAATAGAGCCCATTTCTAGGCTATGCCAGCTTGTTCCCATCAAAATCAACCAAGGCATAAGCTCCCTTTTTCAGGACCTTTTTGACGATGAAGGCGCCATACCACATGGATTTGAACTTGCCTACCCCCAATGAATCCTTCTCTTGGGAATAAACCAAGACAAGGTCACTTTCAGAGAAAACCCTAGGATTGGCCACCTTATCGTACTGAACCTTCAATCGTTTCTTATGTGTCTCATTCATCGTAGTTGCATCTCAGCGCTGCTCATTGAGATGTTCTAGATGGATAAGGTGTTCTTCGATACAATAAGTGTCAGGAAGAAGCTCAACTGCTAGTTTAAGGGAAGGAATTTCGCATTCAATATGAAATATAGATTCCATCCCATAAACTAGTTGAAACTGAGTGAAATCAGTTGCAGAATTTACAGACATCCAGTATGCCCAAAGTGCAGGGTACAACATGACGTGCTAATTGGATCTAGTTTTATCAATTGTATATTGAAGAATATTCTTCAAGGATTCGTTAACGACTTTAACTTTCCCATCGGCCTCAGGATAATAAGGAGATGAATGCTCCTATCGAAAACCCAATTTGAGAGCCAATTCAACCATCATACGGTTTTGAAAATGGCTGCCATGGTCAGTGAAAATCTCTTTGCAAATACCAAAGAAAGAAATGACTTGATTAAATGGGAATAGGATTTTTGTCTCACCATCATTCCAAAAAGTAGGCATAGCCTCAACCCACTTCGTAAAGTAGTCTACATCTACAATAATGTACTTATGGCCTTTAGCCGAAGTGGGGTTACAAGTAGTATAATCAATACCCCACTTTGTGAATGGACCAACAATGATGATAGGAAAGAGAGGAGCTAGATGAGCGAACATCTTCCGAGTATAAAATTGATAGGGATGACACTCTTTGACAGCCTCAACACAATCTTTGAAAATTGAGGGCAAAAATTATCCTGCACACAAGATTTTTTGGGCTTTAGCAAGCCCAGATAAATGACCACCACAAGTTCCACTATGGAAATCATTCAGTACAACCTTAGCTTCTTTGAGAGTTAAGCAGCGTCTAAGGATTGAATCAACCTCGTGCCGATATAGTTTCATTTATAATCAAATAAATTCTAGCTAATTGACGCAACTTTCGATGCCAATATTTCGAAAAAGCTAAGGGAAACTTCGCAGTCTGGAGATAAACTATGAGATCTCCATACCAAGGATCCTGAGAAGAAATGAGAAAAATATGTTCATCAGGAAATTATTCTTCATAAACAATCTCTTCTCCACAGGGAAACAGTAATTTGAGATCAAACTCTTGCAAAATAACAATCCATCATTTGTATTTTCCCCCAATCACTCGCCTACTGAGAAAAAAATGAAATGGATTAACTACCACCAAAACATAAGTTTTGCGAAGGAGGATATAATGTCTAATCCACTAAACCACATTAATAACTTCCAAATCTAGTTTCTTAATCAGAAAATACCAGATTTAAGGACCCACCAAACCTCGACTAAGGTAGTATACAACATTCTCGCAAAGAGCATCATCTTCTTGAACTAGAACTGATTCTGTTGCAGCGAGATATAAGAGGAAATCCCTGCTATAATCAAGTGGACTCAATAATGGAGAAGAGGCCAATTATTTTTTTAAAGCATTGAATGAACGTTGAGCAAAGTCATCCCAGAAAAATGGAACTCCTTTCTTTAACAACCTTATAAATCCCTTTGTAATCTCTACATAATTCACAATAAATCTCCGTAAGAAATTGGCTTTTCCCTGTATAATTTGAAGTTGATGGATTGAAGAAGGGGGAGGAAACTGAAGTATTGCCTCAACCTTGAAGGGATCTACTCGAATCCCTTTCGTAGACACGATGAATCCCAACAACTGACCGGATGTGACAGTGAAAACACACTTATTAGGGTTCAACCGAATTTTATAATACTAACATCGTTCAAAAACTTGGCGAAGGTGTGAAGGATGATTAATCCTCTTGCAAGAACGAGCAGCTAAATCGTCCAAATACGCCTCGATAATATTTTTTATGTTGTGGAAGGAATAGGACATAGCCCGCTTAAAGGTAGCTCCAACATTTTTAAGGTCGAAAGGGATCTTTTTGTAAGCAAAGGTACCCCAAGGGAAAATAAAAGTAGACTTATGCTTATCTTCAAGATAGACAGTGATATGATTATATACCGAGAAACTGTCCAAGAAGGAGAAAATCTCATTCCCCACACACTCATCGATAATTTGATCTATAAATGGTGTGGGGTAATTATATTTAGGACATGCCTTATTCAAATCCCTAAAATCAATGCAAACTTGGATCGCTCCTTGTTTCTTGTCCACAGGAACTGGATTCGAAACCCACTCAGTTAATGGAACAGGGTAGATGAAACCCACCTTTTGCAGTTTCTCAACCTCGGATTTGATAGTGGCAGCCTTCCTAGGGTTGACCGAATGAAGTTTATGTTGAATAGGCTTAGCATTTTCGTATTTCTTGATCTCATGATGGACAATAGATGGATCTATACCAGGAATTTCCTCATAAGGCCAAGCAAACACATCCCAAAATTATCGAAAGAGATCAGTGTAAGTCTGAATCTCTTCTGGGGAAAATTCAGCTCCAATGAAGACATTCTCAATAATGTTGGGATCTCTGGAGATGTTCACTAGGGTAGTAGTAGAAATGACAGCTATGTTCCCTTTAGAAAATACCTGTGCTGGTGCTAAGGGGTTCATTTATGGGTAGATAGGACCAGAAGACTGAAGGCTAGAAAAACTTGTTTCAAATTCATGCAAGTCTGGTAGAAAATAGGACCGATGATGCAAATCATCCCACAATCTCTCTACACCATTCATTGCTTTAAGGATGGCCTCTTCAGATGGAAGAGTGGTATCAAGGCAATCCTGAGTAGAAGATGAAGTAAGAGTCAAAGCCAGAGCCACATCTCCATCCAATTCCTCCGGTGAAAGAGAAACTTGCATGGAGTCTGAGTCAACAAAAGATCGATAAGCAATCTTAACTGTAGACATAAGAAATTACATTCGACCCCCTTGACCTTCTTCTAATGTGGTGTAGGGAGAGGAAAAGGTCCAAGGGTCTGAAAAATAATGAGTTTGAAATAAATCCCTTCAATTAGGAACCCTGGAAGATGAAATAACATGGATATGAACCGAAGGAGGTGGAAAATCAAAAGTATCCATCAGAGATGTATACATTCTGACCCCTAAATTCTCGAAAATTTGCTTGGTATCATTCACCAAGGGAACAGTCGAGTTAGCGAATGCATTTAGATCTATAAGAGAATATTCCATGTGATCAATAGTGACAATCCTCCCTTCGTGAGGGAAACATAAAATGTGAAATAATGAGGAAGAAATAGCATCCATCTCATAAATCCAGTTTCGCCCCAACAAAATGTTGTAGTCTAGATTTGCATCAACTATCTCGACCTCGATATTGATAGTTTTATGCCCAACACAGATGGGTAAATCTAGAACAATTCCATGCAGCCTGTGAGAATGACCATCAAACATAGTTAGAAGAGTAGAAAAAGAGACAGCTGAAGGAGATCCAATAGATTTCCAGCATGAGACAAACATCACACACGTGGAAGCACCCTCATTAACTATTGTTCGAAAGATATTAAACTTATGATATGTAGACTTAATTTGAGAATCCATATGATGAGGAAGTCTCTTTTTGAAAGTCGAAATGTAAAATGTGATCATTAGAGAATTCTTTAAATCAACAGCCCCAATGGCAATGAGAAATGCACTCCTTTGTGTAGGACACGACTGGAGTACCTCTAACGCAGAGATGGCACAAGGACTTTGAGCCAGATCTTCTACAATCGAGTAGTTTTGGGCAACTGTGGCATTATGATTGATCATCATACGCTTTGTAGACCCTTTCGGCATCTGAGGTATAGACTCAACTACAGGCATCTCTATATGGAGTGGCTTAGCATTATTAGGAGCACCTTTAGCTTTTGAAGACTCAGCTTCACCATAATCATGATATCTCGTAGTGATTTCTGCATGAGAACTCATCATGTATATGTTTGATGGATTTTTCCATTCCTGGTTTCCCCCCAAGACAGCTCCAGTATTCACATTCGAGCCAACAAGCTATTTCTGCCCTTGGGGAAATGGTTTTTTAATACAACTTGGGATCTAGAAGAAACTTGTTGAGCTAACAAGCGTTGAGCATCCTTAATTTTAGGGCAGAGGTGAGTGAGATGGTCTCTAGGGCACAACTTGCATGGAAAATTAACCTTATTTTTATTATCCCTCTTGCCCTCTCCAACATTATCATTGGATCTGATTGCATTCCCCTTCCCATCCTTGTCTTTATTATTATTATTCCATCCCTTCTTCTTCCCATCAGAATGTTGATTTCCTGTGGGGTTAGAAGTTTGAACAACATTAATAGCCAAGGGCTGAAAAGGATTTGAAACTAAAGGCGTAGCTTGACCTGAAGGAGCAGATTGTATAGACAATTGCTACAATTGATTTATTAGGTTAGCCGTACCACTATCGATCATACCGATAAGTCCGTCACCATAAGGAGCAGGTTTGGTTTTGGATAAATCAAGCTTTGAGTGAGGAGCATCCAGAAATATTTTATTAAGGACCCCATACTGAGAATAGATCAGTTCTAGCTTATGAGCCCTAAAAATAGCCTTCTCTTCAGAAAATACCCCTAAAAGGGATACATCCTTTGAGATTTATAGCTGCAGAGATTTCAGAAACCATTCGAGAAGGAACTCATTCAAAATTTGAGCTTTGATTAGCCTCTTTCTTCTCCTCCATTCCTGAATATGATCAGAAATGTGAGTTGCTTTGTCTTGCTGGAAATTGGCCAAGAGATTAGTCTCCGCATCATAACGGACAAGAAAATGAAAATGGTTTAAGAACATTATAGCCAACTCAAAAAAAGTAGCAATACTGCCTTGTGTTAGCTCAATGTACCATTTCGATGTATTCCCAGTTAGGGTTCATTGAAATAACCTCAACCTAATCGAATCGTCCATAAGGGAGTTTAATGAACACCATAAGTGGAAAGTTATGACATGGTCCATCGGATCCTCACTAGTCTTCCCTCCAAACTTTGGAATGTCTGAGGGTAGTTTAGTGGGGACCGGAGGCCAACCTGGACTATATCGAATAGGATTGTTTGTCAATTTCGATAGATCTGGAATGTTTAAAGTTTCCAGGAATGGCAAGCGTGGAGGAGCCTGGGAATTCCATCCCCCATAGGAAGGATTCCCCACATTCTGAAAATAATAGCTTGGATTTGTTGAGGCACTAGGTTTCCAGATGTTTTTCATAGAAACTTTTAAGCCATAAGAGAAGCCTTGTGACCCAACATTTGTAGAAGGACCCCTTCCCATTGTAGGGTTACTATAAACAGGTATATTCCCTTCAACCGACGTGTTAAACGAGGAAGAAACCCCTTGGTAAGGGTTCCAAGCAATAGCAAATGGAGAAAATCCATGAGAAGCACCTACCGAAGGGAAAGGAACATTCCCTTGTTGATAGAGAAAAACTTACTCCCAGCTCCTAACCCTGTAAAAGCAGGGTTCCATCCCGAAAAAACATTAGAGCCTTGACCTCTGATGAAAGGATTGAATCCTTGATTTTGAGACGTGAAAGGTAAATGTCCTAAGGAAGGGTTCGAATGAGGAATATTCCCACTCCCAAAGGGGAAACCCTGAAATGAAGCTGATCCACTAGCCATAGAAGGCATAGGCCCTGGAGACAGTTCAAACAGCAGTAAAGGAGATAAAAAGAATTGCACTAGAAGGCATTCCAAAATAAAAGGGGCCAGATTGAGAAGCATATTCTTGGGTTCTTCCACTCGAAGATGGAATAGAAGTAGAGCCAAATATAGCAGCACTAGAAGTGATTGTCGAAATGGAAATAGTGCCTCCTCCTTCAACTAAAAGAGGAGTATGACAACTTGTAGTGCTCATAGCCGAAGCTGTGTTCCCAGTTGTGGCCATCAAAAGAAAGGGATATGAAGGAAAAGGGATAGTTTTTCTCTGAGACTCAGACCTAATGTATAAAATGACGTTAGGAAAAATAGCAGGAAGAGGAGATGAAGGAGTCTCAGGAGGCTAAGGAAATTCTTCAACTTCAACTTCTTTTACCGGAAACAAGAATCTAGAGACGAGTGGAGTACTCCTCTCTACAATAGTACTATCGCAAGGACCACCCACAGAAAAACCAAGCCCAGACAGAGGATCACTATCCGTTGCATTCAAAACCATAGGATAAAATCACCCATCGAATTACTCCTATTCCTTCTTGAATAAGGCTCGGCACTTGCTGAAGAAACCCCACGAAGCCTTCTCGATCGATGAGGTGATTGGTCAACCACTTTATGAGATTAATTAGACTTCAAAAATATAAAAAGATAAGAAATCTAGGAGCAAAGAGAACACTCTATAAAAATCCCTAATGTACAGTTAATCAAGTGGCCTTCAGGTATTTCCACTCTGGGTGATTAGGACTGGACACCAAAATACAAGAAATAGAACAAGAGGACATTCTGAAAATATTCTGGGGTAATTACGCCCCAGGCCTATTAGCGAAGGTAACAGAAAAAATTATGCTAACCTCCTGAAAACAAACTTTGCTGGTGCAAGTCCTCGAGCTTCGCAGGGTCACCCTCCAGAAGTACTGATGAAAGTGATGCAACATCTATCTCAAGTACCACGGGTATTCCCACCCGCAGTCACTTGTGTGGTCCCTAGGAGAGGAAAATAAGGGAACCAATCCATATTGGTAGCTAGGTGGAATGGTATTAGGTCAAGATTCATCAAATAGAAGAGGGGGTATCTCTCATCTCTGACTTCACTCTCCCTCGCGCTTAACTTGTTGGCCAGATAAATCGTTCTTATGGACAAGATCGATCTCCCTAGTGTCAGAAGACAATCTAGCAACAAACAAACAACTAAGTTTGTCTTTCTCTAAATATATTCGTTTTACAAATAAATGCTATGAAGGTGTCGATCCTACCTTAGATCCAAATGCTTATTTGCGGTCGTAGTGCTTTCGTTGCATCAATAATCCTTCCGTCGCAACAAGAGTCCTTTTGTCGACCTGCAATAAAAAATAAGAAAATATTAAATAGCACCTGTATAACAGATTATCATAAAACATACCTATCATAGTGATCAAGGAATCTATGAAATAAATGATCAAACGACAGCTTATTGAAATAAACAATCGAACGACAATTTATTGAGAAAAACAGAACTTGATTGTATTAATCTTAAAATATACAGAAGAACCTTACAACCTTAGCCTTGATGTTCGAAAGGTCTTCCCGGGGTCCGAAGCAGGAGTCTCCTCTACTTTGATAAGTCTTGCACTCTTCCTCCAGGAGCACAAAGAAGTACGTGATCTTTCCTCTCAAAAGCTCAGCAGAAAGAAGTCTAAATCTTAACAGCACTTCAACTCCAAAAAATTTCTCTTCTTAACTTAACCCTTTGAGGCTACCAAATGCCTCCTTTTATAGAGCAGATGAGGAGGTTAGGATTCCACCTTTAAAGGGATAGAATCCTCCTTCAAAGGGATAGGCTCCTCACATCAAGGGATTAGTTCCTTAAGGTGTGGGATACATGCACCTTACTAAAGCGTACTTATCCCCAAAAAATCTCATCTAGAACCTTCTAGAATTGACCAAAATTCAAATTTTTCACTTTACTTTCTCGCCTTTCCGAGTTTTACAAGAGTCCGCACCTATAACACAGAGAAAGTGCATTTTAGGTCCGCAGGAGAGCTGAACATTAGGTGCGGGACCGCAGGTAATGTATAGAGAAAGTGCGATACCAAAGTTTAGGGGATTTTTAGGAACTTTTCTCCATGTTTCAGGGCTTGACATGAGGAACCAAGGTTGTAAGACTTGCAGAGGAGGTATGTATGAGTGTTAATGAGCTCATACAGTTAGCAGAATGTCAAGGTGACAATTTTTAGTGTAACAGATTTCCCCCTAAAGTGCGAAGTATGAAATAGATGAAGATGAAGTCTGTCATATATGAAGAGTGAAGTACTTTATCATTTCAAGGATCTTCCTGTGGACACCCCAGTCGGAACCTGTAAAAACATTCAATGAAAAATATATATATGTAAACATATCATCGTTGAGGTAGGCATTCCCATACTCAGATCAAAAACTAACTAAAATTGTTCTGATACAGAAATGATTTTAATATTACATCAATAGTGTAGACACAACATGGGCACAGCCATCTGTAATGAATAGTCTACTGTATAATAATAAAAATCCTCGCAGCCTGAATAGTGGAAACTAGATCCAGGGTCTTGATTTCTACTTCCCAAACTAGTACGATTCTATCCATGCGATTAAATGTGTTGAAGTCGAACATGGTAGAAACCACTTGATTACCAGTCAATGATGCAAACTGTTAACAAGTGTGAGAGAAACCACCAGTAATGTCAATGGCTCTCAAAGTACTCAGTACAATCCATGAAATGTGAATGAATGAGTTGAAGTCGAACATGTCACGAAATCATTCGATCGAAGGTCAATGATGTAACCTATCGTCGAAGGCGAGAAACCTGCCATTGAGGCATGCAGATTTCAAGGTACTGACGATTTCTAGATCAACTTCCTAGATAATGAGCTGTCGTCGATAGAAAGTGATCCGTCGTAGGAAAGCCCACAACACGAAATCATAGATCAAGTTTTGAAAATATATTGGCAAGGACTGACTCAGGGATGGTCAAAATGGATGACAGATATTTTGCAGATGAATGGTTTATTTGAACTGTCCTATTGAACACATAACGACACTGCAGATGGCTTGGTGACAATTGACCTAAAGCTAATACCCAGAAACCAGCTGAAAACTTTCAATATGGTTTGATTAACTGTTAGGCAAAGGATTTTCCCAACCCAGGTGAACAAAAAGTGTCGTGTTCAAGAGTGGTTAACGGTTTTCCGAAAAATCAAAATGTAACAAACAGGTTTGTTTTTCTCTCTTTTCCCCCACCATTTCTGGCAAGTACCTCTTTATTTTTGACAAGCTTGAGGAGGATAACATTTGCTTGATTATAAGCTCATCCTTCGGATGAGTCCAACTTAGTTTAAAATTTGAACCCTAAGAAGGAGTGGTTCGTTCCTGTTGAAAATTAAACAGGTCCTTTACTGTTAAGTTTTAACGAGTCCAGTATAGGAAAAACTCGGTGTTTTTCAGTTTTAGGGAGTCAGAAGAAAAACTTAAGAAAACTCCATGGGTGTACTTTTTCGTAAATTTAGTCTCTCGAGCCCGAAAAAGGATAAAATAATGCGGGAGAGAATTCTATTGACCATAATTAGTCAACGTATACCTTTTTCGTAAATAGTCCATTTCAGTCCGTAAAAGGGGTAAACTTATACTGAAGGGACGATCATTCATTTACTTTAACGAGTTCGAATAATCAAGTACTCGGCAATCTTTTCAATTTTAGAGAGTCTGAAAAGGGCTTAAAAGAGGACTCCAAGGTTTCGCTTTTTCGTAATTTTCAAGAGTCCGAAAAAGTGATAAAAGTATACTCAGTAGTTTCGCTTTTTCTGTAAATTTTAACGAGTTCGAAAAAGGGATAAAAATGTACTCATGGTTTTCACTTTTTCGTAAGTTTTAACAAGTTCGAAAAAGGGATAAAAATGTACTCTTGTGGCTGACTTTCAATTTAATTTACGAGCAGGAAAAGACGGAAAGAACTCGGCATTTTCATGTGTTTTACGAGAATGAAAGACAGCAAAATAATCTCAGGATTTTCATGAGTTTAACGAGTCTCGAAAATAGCCGAAATTGACTCAAGATAGGTTTCATTTTTACAAAAGCTTGAAACAGAGAAAAACTATGCTTCAGAGTGGTTTCATTTTTACACAAGCTTGAAACAAAGAGAAAATTGTGCTTGATGCCCCCTAAGCGTAACTTCTAGAGCGAAGCTTCAGAGTGGTTTCATTTTTACACAAGCTTGAAACAGAGAGAAAACTGTGCTTGATGCCCCCTAAGCGTAACTGCTAGAGCGCATGCCCCCCCAGCTTCATTTCATTCAACTAAGTAGACTGCTGGTAATTAATAGATGGATGGAATTAAGGTTCATTTACGAGATCATATGAAAGACCCAACCTAAAACTGTAAGAAAATTATGCAAAACTAACCTAAATATGACTTAACATTTACGAGATCTAGTCAAAGACTCGACTCAATTAGGGGAGGATTTGTTTCATTTTTTAACAAGCTTGACACAGAGAAAAAATATGCTCATGGCAACGTGTTTCATTTTTTAAACGAGGTTGACACAGTAACAGGAATTATCCTCACCTACATGTTTCATTTTTTTAACGAGGTTGTCACAATAAAAGAACTGTCCTCAAATCTACTCTCTACAATCTACCTAAATAACCTACTGATTCATTTTTTAATGAGGTTAACATAGGAAAAGAACTGTCCTCATACCTGATTCATTTTTTAATGAGGTTGACTCAGTAATAGGAACTATCCTCTAACCAATTGATTCATTTTTAACGAGGTTGACACAGGAAAAGAATTGTCCTCAGAAACTACTTATTTCTAATCTATTTTCTACTCTCTACAATCTACCTACATAACTGACTGATTCATTTTTTAATGAGGTTGACACAGGAAAAGAATTGTCCTCATACCTGATTCATTTTTTAACAAGGTTGACTCAGTAACAGGAACTATCCTCTGACCAACTGATTCATTTTTTTAACGAGGTTGACACAGTAAAAGAAACTTTCCTCACATGCACAGATTCATTTTTTAACGAGGTTGACACAATAAAAGGAACTATCCTCGGACTCACTGATTCATTTTTTAACGAGGTTGACATAGTATAAGGAACTTTCCTCGCACTCACTGATTCATTTTTTAACGAGGTTGACACAGTAAAAGGAACTCTCCTCACACACTACTGATTCATTTTTTTTAACGAGGTTGACTCAGTAAAAGGAACTTTCCTCATACTCACTGATTCATTTTTTAACGAGGTTGACACAGTAAAAGGAACTTTCCTCGCACTCACTGATCATGGCTTCTAACTGGAAGAAACACATGTCAATGGACACACCTTGATCATGGCTTCCTAGAGGTCTTCATCAGAAGGAAGAATAGTTCTCTGGAAGGAACACATGTCAAGGGACTCAAAAGGGATAACAACATCGCGTTCAACAATCTCATAGAGTTTCCATGTCAATAATGATTTGAAGTCATGAAGTCGAGCAAACAAAGTGAGAGTGCCTTTCCACTTCCAGAATCGAACATGGGACTAGTTGTAGTAGTTACACAATTAACCTTGCTCTTGAGATACTATCAATCAGAACATTTAGTGCTGTTATTATTGGTGTAGAAACAAGACTAGGAACGAAAGTTATTCACAACCACAATATTTCATTGTGAGAAAGAGCACTACGTGAAAGATAAGCCCATACGACAGCTATTGCACAACATAGTCTCGCCCATGAGTAAATTGAACCGAGGGCTCTTTAATCATAAGATCAACATGGTATATTTTTACTCTGTGCTAACAGAAAACTTAGAAGGGATCCTTTCCTGCCAGTTCTACCACGTGTTCGTTAAAACCTTTCGATTCGTGTAACAGGGATGTCGAGGGGGAACCCAAAGCTTGCCAAGCAGTTGAGGATAAAATACTAACAGAAGCACCTTCATCTACCTGTGTGCGGTGTATGTCCCTACCACCAAACTTCACAATGATTTGGAAAGGGATGGAGGAAGGAAGACGAGGTTCTATCAGTCTATTCCAATCAAAGGAAAATACCTCAGTACTTGGAGGGGGTTCTGTAGAAACAGGTGAAATGCCCCCTGCCGTAGAAGACTCTGATGTAACAAGAAGAACCTGAGCGGTATGAAGTTCACTCTCTACAAAGAGAGTGGGATCGAATGAATGTGAAATCGAATCGACCACTTGATCAACTAATGGATCATCAACCTGATTGATATGAGTTTCACTCTCCAATGGAAGAGCGGGATCGACTATATTTGAAATTAGATCAATCACTCCGTCAGTTGACGGTAGGTTGGGAGAAAGTTTACAGTAACCAGTTGGAAATTCTTGTTGTAGAACAGTAAGGTTTTCCAACAATTTTGAGGCTTCATCCATGTGAGGGCAAATGTGAGTTTGATGAATCCCTTTACATAAATTACAAGGAAACCTAACTTTACCCTTTTCCCCAGAAACCTGACTATCATTGGTTGATGGATCAACGGAAAGTTGATGAAATTTTTCTGACCATACTTCCAAGACCTTTGAAATACCAGGACAATTGATAAGGAAGTGGTCACCCTTACAAATCCTGCAAGGGTATTTGGGTTTACGATGCATGTTGGAGGTTTCCTCAACACAACTAACACTTACAGCCATGGTTGGTTGGTTGACTTATTTCTTATCTTGCTTCTTCTTCTTCTTCTTCTTCCCTTTCTTCTTCTTCTTAGTCACCCGGTTACTAGCGTCAAGGCTTTTACCAAGCGAAGAGGAAGAAATGGAGGAAGAAATATTAGGCGAAGAAGGTAAAGGCTCAACATAAGGTTGGTGATGTTGAGATGGCGAACTCTGTTGAGGTGAAGCATCCGGTTGAGGTGGAACAATTGGAGTATTCGAGGCCAACGAAGTTGAAAATAACCATATCGGTAAACCTATTGTAAATCCAGGTAATGACAAAGTAGCCATATAAGGAGAACCAACATTTCCAAAGCAAGGAAAAGTACTAGGATTCTCATTAAGAGGGGTTCCTTGCTTGGTAAATTCTAGAACAGTTGCCATTATATTCAACTTCAGTGAATTTTATTAACAATTTAAAACTAAAATTAACAATTCACAATTCACACCTAACAATTAAAATTCACAATTCACACCTATGGTCTCTAAAAGTAAAAACAAACAAATTAATACGCGCTATCAAATCTAGGAGTCAAACCACACACAAACAGTAACTTCCCGTACTAAAAACACTAGTTGGTGATGAAATCCAACATCGTAGAATTTAATACAGAAAGGGCGGTTGGAATAGTTACCCCGACAACCTGATTAATGAAACAATATGGTTGAAGTTTCTTCACAAAACATTCCAGGAAGAAGAGAACTTCGCAGAGTCTGTAAGTGAGTTCTGCTGACGCTCTGCCTGTACGCGGAGATCTTTCCTTCACCGTCACCTTAGGAAATAATCTTAAGCTGATGGACACTAAGGTTACCAACAATAAAAAATACAACTGGGGGGACAGTCTACGATCCGATTCCACGTGCAAGGGCAGAGTAACAAAGCTCAATCCCCTTGAAGGCTCCTCGACATGGTTAATCCGAGGTTTACTTACAAGTATCCCCAAGCTCCTCGACAATGGTTAATCCGAGGTTTACCGTTTGTAATGCGTGCAGATCTTCTATCTTTCCCAATGAAACATAATTGATTGTCTCAAAGGTTTTGAGTATGACCTCGTTGATTGACTTCTTTAAGAGTAGTTTCGTATTGTACCACCTGTACCGAATTTATTTCCCACCACAAGATTTATTCATTTGTTTGTTTTTACTTATCTTGAGAGTTAATTACCTCATTTCAAGATACTAGCTCAAGCTAGATTGGTGGAAAGAGCCCTAAAAATGTAAAAATTACTAGATGAATTTTAATTAAGCGATGTGTTATTTAGGCTGTTATTACTCAAAAGGGTAAATGGATATGAAACCAATGGTGTTATGACCCGACCCAAAACTAAATGCAATCGAATATGATAATGTAATCTTTTCAATTCGATGAATCCTAACTAAAGTAAGGAGAGAGTTTCCATCCACTTCCAACAATGCAAAAAATTGATCACTAAGAGAAAATATAACAAATTCTCTAATGCACTAATTTCATCAAGAAAAACTAATGCAAATCAATCCAAAAACAATTTTTTATATTTTTGTGTTTTTAAAACAAGCATAAAAACATCTAAATTCAAATCAAAGAAAACTAATCTAAATCTACAATTGATTTTTCAGAATGTAAACTATGCAGTTGTAATCTATGCACAATCACTTGAAAAGTATGCAAATGTAATCTATGCACATTTTTCATTTATATTCTGAAAATGAGAATTCTAACTATGCAAATGTGATCTATGCAAGAGAATTCTCAAACACAATATGATTCTAATGTGATCTAAGAACCAATCAAGTGCAAGTCAAGAAAATCAGGTGAGAGTTCCAAAGATCAAAAAACACTCAAAGGCGATTAACACTCATACACAATTTAGGGGGAATTTTTTTGCAAAAACAAAAGCAAAAGGATGGAAAATTGTGAAAAGACTGAGACAAACCTCCAAGTAATGACCAAACGAAATCAAATTAAGAATTTCTCAAAAAAGAGACTCAAAACAACCAATTAACGGAGATTGATGAGATGAAGAATTTGCTGAAAGAAACTCATAAACAAGAGATTTTTGACAGAAAAATACAGATCTGGGTAGATGCTAAGAATCCTAAATTAAATCTAAACTAAACTAGAAAAAATAAATCTGAAGTTTTTCAAAAAATTTAACAAGATCCGTAGGCTCCCAGAAGTAACAGGTGTGGTCCCGCACTGTTTACTTAACGAAAGTGAGCAACTGCCCGCACTGTTCAAAAGAACAAAGTGCGGTCCCCAGAAAAGTTCAAGAAAAACGTAAAAGATTTCAAAATTTTCAAAAACAGAGAAAACCTAAGCTACCCAGGCAGATATCAATCAATCAAAAACCAGGAAAAACTTTTCCTCAAATCAAAATAAAAGAGAACCAAAAACAACAAGTTCTTTCCCCAGTGGAGTCGCCAATTTGTTGTGTGGATTAATCCGTCTTGCGGACAAGACCGATCTCCCTAGTACTAAAAGTATCTAGCAACAAACAACCAAATAAACTAATCTTTCTCTAAGCATATATGATCCATGAAAAGCTCTATTGAGGTGTTAAGGACTTACCGTTTGTCCAGTGCTTGTTTGAAGTCGTTGTTGTCCCTCGCGCGCTTGAAGGAGTTTTCCTCGTAAACCTGCAGTCACAAACAAGAAAAATATCACATAGCACCTGTATAGAAATCATCATAAACCATGCTTATCATAGTGATCAAGGAATCTGTGAAATAAACCATTGATTGAAAGCTTATTGAGAAAAATGAGTATATTTGTATTAATTTCAAAAGAAGAAAATCCTTACAACCTGAGCCTTGATGTTGCACAGGACTTTCCGGGGTCCGAAGCAGGAATCTCCTTTACTTTGATAAGCTCTGCACTCCTCCAACCAAGACGAATAGAGGTATGTAATCTTTCCTCACAAAATTCTTAATCAACTGAGTCTGAATCTCAACAACACTTAACTTCAAATATTCTAAAGCTTCAACTCCCTTTGAGGCTACCCAATGCCTCTTTTTATAGTAGAATAGAGGAGGTTTTCTGTTCCAACTATGAAGGGATAAAATCCTCCTTCAAAGGGATAAGATCCTCACATCAAGGGGTTAGCTCCATAAGGTAAGGGATACATGCACCTCATAAGAGCGGTTCTATCACCGCAAGATATTTTCCGGAAGCTTCTAGAATTCACTTTTATTGAGCTTTTTGGAAATTACTTGCACCTTTTTGATCTTACAGGGGTCCGCACTTTTAACACAAATAAAGTAAGGCTGTGCACGCAGGAGAGCTAAACATTGGGCATGGACTGCTGTGCAAGATAGCGAGAACCACATACTAAAGGCTTAGAGACTTTGTGGAACCTTTTTCAAGGCTTGACATGAGGAACTGATATGTTAGACTTGTAAAGGGAGGAGTATGAGTAATAATGAGCTCATACACATGTTGCGAATGTCGTGATGACAATTTTCTTTTAATGTAACATGTAGAAATCGTATTGTCTGCTGAGACAAGGAGCCACCATACACATGAATTAGGTCCATCTAATGTGTAGTGGTAGTGGACACCATCTAACCCAAGCATCTAATAGGTGCACCCATATCCCCACTAGATGATGATATCCCATTCTGAAGGCTAGCATCCTCCTAGAAAAGATTCTACTCACCCTTTGACATTGACTGAACCATTGGGAAATGTTTGATAGGGTTCCAATATCGATGACATCTTCGACAATGGAAAGGAACATGTAGAAATTATATCAATGGGATTTAATCTGATCTTGTAATGTACTAAAGAAAAATACTGAATCCTTCTAAAATTTGCGGAAACAAAATTCGATCACACAATCACATAACAAATAAGAGAAAGAAATTATCAATCACACAACACAAGATGTATCTAGGGAAAGAAACTGATCAAAACCCTACTATATGTATATTGCATAAACTCGAGACCATGAAACAATGTAATGTTATTTCCCTCACTAAGAAACCTTTGCACTCTGCTGACTGTCTCGCTTTGATCTAGGAAAAATCAGTCAAATACATAACCAATTTTCAATCTCTATCTGACCATCCTTTCTTACACATACTTGGAGGAATCATGTCCCTATTAAAAAGGAAATTCCCAATAATTGATTGCACAATTCCTTCAAGGAATCATTATTACCTCATGCATGACTTGTACAATTTTCTAATTATAGAATTGATAGTGTGCTCCCCTTTAATTCCAATCTCAACTAGGCCTTCCTTAGAACTGAAATGAAACAAATATTTATAGCGAATTATGAGTTATCTAATTGATTAATGCATGTGAATTAAATTAGATTAATTCACTGGACTTCTCACTTTCTCATCCATCATTTAGAACTAGTTAAATTGATTTTAACTTACATAAACTGAGTTAACTAATTACAACTCACAAATAACTCAAGCAGGGCTCCTAAAAAGTAGGAGACACCCCAAATTCCTCTAATTTGAGCCTAAAATTGAATTAACTATGCTAACTAAGTATTTCTGACTCAATTAACTAATACAAGTTTTCATGAGATGAAATTAAAATTTCTCTTCCAATTTAATTAAGGGAAAATTAAATTAGAAGCCCCTTCTAGGTGTCATTTTCAATATTTCTTGTTTCCATTTTAAATGCTCCCTCTCAACAAGAAGAGAATTCAATATATCTCGATACAATACCTTTTGAATGTTCTGCATGCAACACTTCCCTAGTGTTGTTTTCTACTACAACTTATAAAACTAAAAAGTATCCAAACTGAATCAATATGATTCATCTATCATCAGAGTCTCTGACTAATACTAATTACTGCATTTTATAATGAAAACTCTATGTTGATGCTAACTCTGCATTTGTGCCATCTTCACTACTACCAACTCTGATTTTCGCTCCAGTATCTGACATTTTTCACTCTTATTTATGTCTTTCTGACATCTGACTGCATCAATTGTTAGCGATCCTTCCTGCTATTGTGTACTGTGCGCTCCCCCTATCCAAATCTGATCCATGAGAGGAGCCATCTCAATGGATCTTGCCCAAATTTATTCACTTGGGATTATGTCTTCACATTTCCCCACCTCTCACCTGGAGGTATGGCCGCATGTGCTCCCTCAGACCACCTAACTCTCAATTTACCCCTACTGGAGGTCTCTGCTTGAGTGGGTGCCTCCACTGAATCTCATCTCTACTTCTCTAATTGTGGTTGCTCCACAACCTTCTGAGACTGCTTCTAAGGCTCCAAGTTGAGAGGTAATTTAGGTTGCCGCTCAACAACCAAGTCACCGACCTCTGATTTTCTCCTTAAAGCTTTGTATACATCTTCAACCTCGAGAGCATACAAGTTCTTCACTCGTACACCAATTTTTTTCACCTATCCCGTGGTGATGTGTCTAAGGAACACCTTTCCTTTTCTAAATATGACATCATAACCATGGTCTTCCAATACAGATACAGAGACACGATTCTTCTTTAAGTCTGAGAGGGGAGCCATTCTCCCACTGAAAGGTAATTGTACCTATGTCGGTCGCGCTATACCTCCCGTCATCTCCAAATTCTATGTTCTGCTGGAGGTCCTTCTCCTCCAAGTCATAGAAGAGATCTCTACTCCCCGTCATTTGAAACAAGCCACTGCTATCTAGATACCACATACGTCCCATTACAGTGTTTTCCATGCATGAAATGAGAGTAAAATCAAGCTCTAACTGTGAAGCTAGCACTTCACTTGTTGCTACAACTGCAGACTCATTCTTGCTTGCCTTCTATGGACATTTTGAGGCATAGTTATCGTGCTCATGACAGTGAAAACACTTGACCTTGGAAAAGTCTCTCTTTCCCTCTTTTCCTTGGGACTTCTTTCCCTTTTCATTCTTTCCTTTTTCTACCAATGCCAAATCTTCTTCTTTTTTTGTATCAGAAGTCTCATCTCTGGTGTTCCGCCTTATCTCTTCTTGTACCAAGTCGAACCACAAATGATCCCAGTCTTGTAGCTTCTCCCTCCCATTCACAGAGTCCCGGTAACTATGCCATATCTTGAGAAGGCCTAGAAGTGTTAGGCTCACCAAAACATCTTGGGCTACTATCACACCAACACTTCCAAGCTCATCTCGACATTGATTGAACTTCATCAAATATTTTGGTATCATCCTGCCCTCCTCCATCTTGATCTTTCTGAGCTTGTATGATCTAAAATGACTGTATTAGTTTTGTTGTGCTAAGTTTCTTTTTAGTTTATAAACATGTGCATACTTGTCTCATTAGTTTGCTTAAGGAATGAGGATTTTAACCATGAATTGTAGATGATTTTAGGTGAATTAGAAGCATAGAAAAAGCTTAAATAACATTGAAAATTAGTGTAAAATAAAAAATAAGTCACCACATATAATTTACACTTCAGGCATGATGAAGCAGTTCACCCCTCTTGGGCTACATCTGCTGGTCGAGCTCCCAATGGCATGTCCATCCTTCATTATGCTCAAAATTTTGCTATTACATGTAGTTAACATTATCTAATGGTTTTTATCTCTACACCAATGGCTCCAGAATGCTCCAATTAGTCAAAAATGACTCTTCATTCACTCAGAATGGGAGAAAATTGAGTCTCCTACTCTTTTTCCCAGTTTCACCTAGAAAAACTCCACTAAAAGTGGAGAAATCCACTTAACTAGAGATAAAATAGCATATTCCACCATTTTTTTTAGGCATGCCCCTAAACTGTCGCCGAATTTAACTACAACATTAAATGTTAGTGGTTGGGGTGGCCACATGCGAAACCCAAACCCGCGGCATCACCATAACGGTCGATGAAACTCCGGATTAACTGTGGTTGAACTCTGGTTTGAAGGGCCGGTAGCGTTGACCGTGCGGAAGTGGTTACAGTTTAAATGATTGCATGTGACAAACACATCAGAACATTTGGGGTTAACTCTTATTGCGACGGTTGTTAACATTTATGTTTAATGCCATGTGACATACCAAGCAGGGACCGCTAGCAAGTTGGGACCGTCGGCGGTCCCCAACCCCCAAACACATTTGTAACAAAACTTAAATACAAGTTTAGCCCTTAGGGGTTAAGTCACAACATGCATCTCAGGTGGTAAGAATGGTGTGTTCCTGGTGAGAGGTCCGAGGGTCGATTCTTGTGGCCTCCAAAAAATTTTTATCATGCAGTCTCAGGGACACCTGGCAGCCTTAGGGCCAGCCACGTGGCACCCTTTAATTGGCCCTAAAAAACCTATTCAACCTATATAATCCTCACACTTGTCAACCTGTAATTGATTTTGAGGAAGGAATATTCCATTTTGTTGACTATACCTCCACCCATTTGCTGATTGTGCATCCCAATCAAACCTGGTCAAACTGTAGCAATTTACCTATTTGGCATTTCAATCAGAACATGATATATCCCTCATACGACATCGGTATTTAGAACCATTTGTGGCGCCGAAATTAGGAAGATGAGATTTACGCAACCATACTAGTTTCAACCCAATCCTATAACTTTGAATTTTGAGAAAAAATTATGAATTCCTGGTCATTCCTCCCCATTGGGAAGCTTTTGGACCCCAAAAGACTTGATTACTTGTTCAGTAGATGAGGGTACAGATCCCTCACCTTTCCAACCCCCATCCATTTTTCCTTGCTTGGTTTAGTGCCTTTGAGCCCAACTCAAAGGTAGTCAACACTTCCCCTCTTGGATGCTCTTGTCCTCCTGTCAAGAACTGTATCTTCTTTGAGCTCATCAAAAAATTCTGGCAAGAAATATTCAATAGAAGGTAGCTGGACATCACTTCCATGATCATCGATCAAAGGTGGCTCATAAAAGCGTAAGTTTTCAACATTAACAACTGAATACATTTTCATATAAGAAGGCAAGTCAAGTTGAAATGCATTATTACCAACTTGCTTTATGATCTTGAATGGACCATAGTGAATGGGTTTGGGATTTTTACCTTCCCCTTGCATCCTTTCTTTGCTAATGTGCAACCATACCTCATCTCCCTCTTGAAACTTGTGATCAACTCAATGTTTATCATGCCTCTCTTTGTATTTTCTTTGACTTTTCTCAAGTTGTTCTTGAACTTGTTGATGTATAATCTGAATTTTCTCAATGAACTTTCGAGCCTTATCAATGTCACTATGGCCATCAATTGCAACATCCTTCCCAAAGATGAAGTCTAATGGGGATTTTGGAAAATACCCAAAGCATACTTCAAAAGGTGATGTTTGAGTAGAAAAGTTCTTTGCCCGATTGTAAGCGTGTCGAATGTAATTCAGTTGTTCATCCCACAACTTAGGATGTTTGCTGCAATATCCTCTCAATAGATGCATAACGTTTATGTTCACCACCTCGGTTCTTCCATCTGTTTGTGGATGAAAAGTGGTACTCTTTATCAACTTTGTGTCTATCATTCTCCATATATTTGACCAAAAATTCCCAATGAATCTGGAATCCCTGTCACTAACAATAGAATTTGGAAATCCAAAATGAACCCAAACATGTTGAAAATAAAGTTCAGCAGTAATGGTTTTCTTACATGGCATAAGTATACACATTTTACTGAAACTATCTGAAACTACATAAATATAATCATGTTGCTTTCGTGACATAAGTAGACCTCCAACAAAGTCCATGGAGACACTCTCCCATGGCCTTGATGGTACCGGTAGTGGCGTGTACAACCCAAGATTCCTATTACTAGGCTTACTTGTTGCACACATAGAACAACCTCTTATAAAACATGACACACTATCTACCTTGCGAGGAAAATAGAAATACCTTTGTAGATGCACCACTGTTTTTCTTACCCCAAAGTGTCCAACAATAAGAGATGAATGAGCTTCTTTCATGACACTTATCCTCTCTCCTTATGGTATACACAGCTTGCCCAAATGAAACAGCAAATTTTTATGCATGTGATAATATTTTTCTTCAACTTGATTCCATTCACTCAAACTAGCATACACATCTTGAAAATCAATGTCATGTGCATATTGTTCTATGTAACTCTCATGTACAACATAATCATTTTTGAAAAATGTAGAAGCACTAATGATTGGTCTTGAAAGCATATCAACAACTTTATTGAAAACACCTTTCTTGTACCTTATAACCAAGTGAAACTGTTGAAGAAATCCCATCCACCTGAAATGTCTTGATTGCTGTAATTTTGTTTGTTATTGAAAGTACTGTAATGGTTGGTGATCGGTATGCATAATAGTCTCTTTACCCATCAAGTAGTGTTTCCACTTCTTGACACTTTGTACCAACGCATATAGTTCTTTTTCATATGTAGGATAATTTTTCTTAGCACCATTAAATGTTTCAGAATGAAAAGTGATAGGCTTACCATGCTGCAAAAGTACTACACCCATGGCATAATCATTAGCATCAGTTTGAATCTTGAATGGTTGTCTCAAATTTGGTAATGCAAGGACTAGAGTTGAACTGATCTTGTCTTTGAAAGATTCAAAAGATTTTTGTTGTTTGCCTCCCCATTGGAATCCTTTCTTCACACTTGTCACTGCATGCATAGGAGCTACGATGGAAGAAAATTTAGCAATAAACTTTCTCCAATATTTAGTTACACCTAAGAAAATTCTTACCTCGGTTACTGTTTTGGGTGTGGGCCAATTCAAAATGGCTTCCACTTTAGAAGGATCAATTCTCTACTCTCCTCCTCCTACAATATGTCCCAAATAGACCAAATAAGTCTTTTCAAACTCACATTTTGACATCTTAAGAAACAATTTCTCTTTCTTCAAAATATCAAGCACTCTATTCACATGCAAGACATCTTCTTCTCTTATTTTGCTAAAAATCAATTTTTCTCATCTTGTAGAAATTGGAATAATCATATATTATTCACCCATATTCTCCCGATCACACACTATTTTAGCTTCATGCATAATACAGAATCTCTTCTACCATTGATCATCACATATGAAATAAAATCAATTGCATGCACATTAAAACCACAAACAATCATACATATGAACACAAAGATGAAGGGAAAGCTTAAAGCCGAAAAACTTTCCAACTATCTATATATTATATGTAATGGAGATCATGTAATGAATCATAGTACAAATCTCCTCACAAGCTCTCATGCACACCCTCAATTGCTACACACTATCAAGCTAGATCTAGCAAAACACATGCTCCAATATTTTTACAATGATGAGGCCAACTTCATTGCATTTTCAATGCTAGATGACTTATTAAATAGATAAAAACCACCCCTAGCCTTTGTACTACACACCCCATGGAATTCTCCACTCATTCAGGTGTTGAAAATAGCACCGAGCAGTCACACAAATTTTCTGATAGTTAACCCGCTCTTTCACCTATTTCTGCACTGGTCTCCACTGAAATTGTCCATGCACTGAAGTTAACTGATGCATTATTTAGTTGATTAATGAGTTTAAAATTAGTGAATTAATTAATAATTAATTCACACCACTCTCACTAATTGTATCAATTAGTTAAACTGAATACAAATAGCTCAACTATGTTTAGATTAGTTAAACCGAATACAACTCCACTAACTTCCTCAATCAACTCCACCAAACTCTGTCACATGAGTTCTAACTGAAGTATCCATGCAATAGCTCCACTTAACCCTTAGGAATAGCGTAATTCCTTCTGTCAGCTCCTGTGCCACATCTGTGCACTTAACCGAAGTGCTCCAAGAGAATAAGATAATGTTTATAGTCCAAATATTATTAAGAGCTAATAATATTCGACATATCTATTTTAGACTGGCAATCTAAAAATAGATTCCGCCCAGTATGTCTAAAAATAGAAGTCCATCTATTTTTTCCAACTTGACCAACCATCCACAAATAGCATCCTGCAACTCATAGAACATGATCCATATGTCTAAAAAAAGACATAGTCTAAAAATAGACTTTGCGCCAAAAATAGCCTGCGGGCCCACTTAGTGAAGGCGACTTCTTTCCACTAAGCTCATCATCTTGTTGCAATCTCAACACTCCCTCTCAACAAGATAAGGATTATCTGCCACCCCTATCCTACCCCTGTGGCATTCGAATTTGCTCCTGGTGAGCGCCTTCGTCAAGATATCAGCATCCTGATCCTCTGTGGGAATGTATGAAAGTAACATGATCTTCCGCTGCACACAATCTCTGATATGATGATACCGGATGTCAATGTGTTTATATCTATCATGAAATACTGGATTAACCGAGAGTTTGATGCAACTCTGATTATCACAATAAATCACAGTAGGATCTAAGTGTGAACCGAACAACCCGACCAGGATCTTCCTCATCCATATAGCCTCGCATGCAACCAAACTTGCTGCCATATACTCGGCCTCTACTGAACTGAGTGCCACGGATCTCTGCTTCCTGTTGTACCAAGAAACTACTGTCGACCCAATACTGAAAATCCCTCCAGATGTGCTCTTTCTGTCCGTTGGGCTCCCTGCCCAATCTGAATCCGTGAAGCCACACAACTTCACCTCATCCGACTGTCTATACCATAATTCATATCCCGATGTGCCTCTAAGATATGTGCCTCTGAGATATCTCAATACATGCTTGCTCGCCTTCCAAAACAACTTGGTAGGCTTAACCATAGCTTGTGAAAGCTGGTTAACAGCATAGCATATGTCGGGCCGTGTATTGACCAGATACATAAGCGACCCCACCAACTGTCGATAAACAATGGCATCCACTACCTCCGCTGAAGTAGCATCCTTCTTCCTCCAGCCACCAGGAAGAGGAGTATCAACAGGGTTGCAGCCATGCATGTTGAACTTCTCCAGTATCTCCCGGGCATACTTACCCTGAGAAACAAACAGTCCATCACTGCGCTGCCAAATTTCCAATCCCAAGAAAAAATGAAGGAGGCCCAAGTCCTTCATCTCAAACTCTCTAGCAAGATCCTCCTTGCATGAAAGTATCAACAGCTCATCACCCATAAAAATCAAATCATCTATATAAAGTATAATGATTAGCAACTTATCCTCCACCACAATCTGGTACAGGTTAGGATCCGCCTCACTCTTGGAGAATCCAAGTCTGGTGAAATAACTATCTATCCATGTGTACCAAGCACGAGGTGCTTGTTTCAACCCATAGAGTGCTCTCTTGAGCCTGCACATGCGCATCATTTCAGATCTCCAAAACCTTCGCTACCATATATATTAATCTCCTCCTACTGAATGAATCCACTGAGGAATGCACCATTTGATGAACCATCCCGATGAATGTGCCACCCCATCTGCACTGAGAGAGCAAGAATCGTCCGTATAGAAGAATACCTTGCGACAGGTGCAAAGGTCTCCTCATAATCGATCCCCTCTATCTGTGAGAAGCCTCGGGCAACAAATCTTGCCTTGTACTTCTCCACACTCCCGTCAGCCGCCTACTTCACTTTGTAGATCCATCTCGAACCCACCACTGATTTCCCCTCCGGTCTTGGGACAATCTCCCATGCACTGTTTCTGACAATCGAATCATACTCTTCCACCATGGCATCTACCCATGCGGGGTCCTCCACAGCTTCCTCGAAAGAGGATGGCTTTGTCACGATACACTTGCTCATAAGAGCCATGTATCCAGTATACCGGTCAGGTGACTGTCTCTGTTTGCGCTGTGATGTAGGTGCTCCTACAACCTTCTCTGCATATTGAGCCAGTCGCTCAGCTTCTGTAGTGCGCTTCCGCCCCTTGCGATAATATGTCACTGAGTGCCCCAATATGATTCCATGAACCTCCTCTTATGGCTGATCCACATCCTGAGGCTCATCCTTAGGAACTAATAGCTCCTCATCTGCATGCAAGTGTGGCTCTCTCTCAAGCGAACACTTCATGGCTTTGTCCTCATGAAATTTGATATCCCGTCGCACAACAGTATTCCGACTATCTGGAAAATACACACTATAGTTGTGGGATGTATTAGTGTAGCCCACAAATATCCCAACCTCTGCGGTCGGCTCCAGCTTCTTCCTGGCATCCTTCGTCACATGAATGTAAACAGGTGAGCCAAAAATCTTCAAATGAGAAATATCAGGCTTCTTACCAGAAAATGCCTCCTCGGGTGTACTCATGCCAAGTATCCCGTGAGGACAACGGTTCTGCACATATACTGCAGTATTGCATGCCTCAGCCCACAAGTGTATGGGAAGGCCCTAATCATGCAACATCGCCTGTGCAGCACCCACGATCGTTCTGTTCTTCCGCTTAGCAACCCCATTCTGTTGTGGGTTATGAGGTGCTATGAGCTCTCTTCAAATTCCTTCTGCACTGCAAAAGTCCTTGAATTCACTAGAGATGAATTCACCACCATTGTCGCTCCTAATAGCCTTCACCTGCTTCCCCGATTATTTCTCAACTAGTGCCTTGAACTCACAGAACTTTGAGTATGTCTCGCTCTTCTTCTGCATGAAGAAGATCCAACACTTACGAGAAAAATCATCAACAAATATCACATAGTACCTGTGCTTTGCTAATTGCCATCGATAGTTCCACACACGCTTCCGTGTAATTCTCTCAAGGATCGTCGTGGCGTGACTATCCTTCTTGTGAAAGGTGGCTTTAACAAATTTTCCATGGCAGCACCCCAGCACCGATCCGACCGCGCAAGAGTGCCTTGTAGCTCAAGAGAAGAGGTCATAAAGATTCTCCAAAGTCTGATGGTGAAGGTGGCCCAATCTCCAAGTACAACTCTCCGCCATCATCCCGCTCACTCACTCCTTCGCCTGTCAGCTACGTCGTCGTGGCACGGCATCTACCTGCAACTGATAAAGGTTCTTAACTCGAACCCCTATCCTCCGGGTCTCACCAGTTTCCTTACTGCACAGGAAAGCCTTTCCCTCGCTAAAGACAACATCATATCCCTTGTCTTCTAACATCGCCACAGAGATAAGATTCTTCTTCAATCCTGGAACATGCATCACATCCTTCAATACGAAGGGTTTACCAGACTCCCTCTTAAAGGAAATGGTACCGATACCAGTCGCACTGTATCTACCATCATCGCCCATCTCGATGTGCACTCCAAGATCTTTCTCATCCAGATCAGTAAACAAATCTCGATCTCCCGTCATGTGAAAAGACGCACTAATCGGTTGAAGAAACCACACCGATCCCATCACACTTGAAACCAAGCATGCGATCAAAGAAAAATCCAGCTCAAACTGTGAGGCTAAGGCCTCTCCAACTGCAGATCCAGCAACCTTCTTATTCTTCTTCTTCTGTGTGAAATTAGTGGCGAAATGCCCGTGATGGTGACATTGAAAGCACTTCACCTTGGACAAATCCTGCTTCTTGCCTTTAGCATCGGATTGAGAAGGATTTTTCTTCCCCTTCCCTTCTTTTATTTGGCAGCCAAAGAGAAATTCTCTTCATCAGAGTTCCTTGATGAAGATCCGTCCCTGGTACTCCGCCTTATCTCCTCTTGCACAAGATCCGACCAAAGTCGCTCCCATCCTGGAAATTTCTCCCTACCATTGACAGAGTCCTGATAGGAATGCCAACTCTTCGGAAGCCCAAGGAGAGCCAAGCTCACCAAGTCCTCATCATCAAAAGTAACCCCCACACTTCCCAGCTCATCCTTGCATTGGATGAACTTTGTGAGGTACTTGGGCATACTGTCGCCTTTCTCCATTTTTATGTTCCTGAGTTTATCCTTGAGCGCCAACTTCCTCTGGTCGCTCTTGCTTTGAAATAAATTTTTCAAAGCTTTCCACATCAAGAATGGAGAAGCCTTACCATGAAGGTTGGACACTATGTGATCCTTCACACCTTCCAACAGAATCCTTCGACACTTTGTTATCTTCTTTTTCCATGCGTCAAGTACGACAGCATTGCTAGAAGTAGGTTTTGGAACTTATGCATCTATGAACTCCTTCAACCCATTGTCATCTAGCACCGCCTCCATCCTGTCCTTCCATGCAATATAATTCGAGCTGCCCTCAAGGGCATACTCCAATCGCAATCCGTTGAAAGACATCTCAACTTCGACACCAAGAAAACACTGCTGCAAATTCGAATTCCACCAGCACAAAACTCAACCGCTTCAATGTTTTGCAATTTCTCCAATGATCAATATCCCTCTGATACCATGTAGAAATTTGAATAACTGATATATTATTCACCGAGATTCTCCTGATCACACACTATTTTAGCTTCATGCATAATACAAAATCTCTTCTACCATTGATCATTACATGCGGAAATAAAATCAATTGCATGCGCACATTAAAACCACAAACAATCACACATATGAACACAGTATTTAATGGGAAAGCTTAAAGCCGAAAACCCCAACTATCTGTATATTATATTTCATGGAGATCATGTAACAATCATAGTACAAAGCTCCTCACAAGCTCTCATGCACACCCTCAATTGCTACACACTATCAAGCTAGATCTAGCAAAACACATGCTCCAATCTTTTGCCACTTGATAGCCAACCTCTATTGCATTTTCAATGCTATGGGATGGCTTCATTAAATAGATAAACCACCTGGCTTGTACTACGCAATCCTCATGGGCTTCTCCACCTATCTGTGTGTTGCAAATAGCAATTGTATAGTCACAACTAATAGTTAACCTGCTCTTTCACCTATTTCTGCACTGGTCTCCACTGAAACTGTCCATGCACTGAAGTTAACTGATGCATTCTTTAGTTGATTAATGAGTTTATAATTAGTGAATTAATTAATAATTAATTCACACCATTCTCACTAATTGTATCAATTAGTTAAACTGAATACAAATAGCTCAACTATGTTTAGATTAGTTAAACTGAATACAACTCCACTAACTTCCTCAATCAACTCCACCAAACTCTGTCACATGAGTTCTAACTGAAGTATCCATGCAATAGTTCCACATAACCCTTAGGAATAGCGTAATTCCTTCTGTCAGCTCCTGTGCCACATCTGTGCACTTAACTGAAGTGCTCCAAGAGAATAAGATAATGTTT
Source organism: Pinus albicaulis (assembly GCA_034641835.2). NCBI lineage: Eukaryota > Viridiplantae > Streptophyta > Pinopsida > Pinales > Pinaceae > Pinus > Pinus albicaulis. The sequence continues at coordinate 531,333,131 of CM076576.1, read as the reverse complement.
AGAGTCCAAATATTATTAAGAGCTAATAATATTCGACATATCTATTTTTAGACTGGCAATCTAAAAATAGATTCCGCCCAATATGTCTAAAATAGAAGTCCATATATTTTTTCCAACTTGACCAACCATCCACAAATAGCATCCTGCAACTCATAGAATATGATCGACATGTCTAAAAATAGACTTTGCGCCAAAAATAGCTCAAGGGCCCACTTAGTGAAGGCGACTTCTTTCCACTAAGCTCATCATCTGTTGAAATCTCAACACATCTAAGTACACAATCACAAAGTCATCAAGGAATGGACGCAAAACACTATCCATAACACGCATGAAATTTTCCGGTGCATTACACAAACCAAATGGCATAACTAGCCACTCAAAGAGTCCTTGTTTGGTTTTGAATGCAGTTTTCCATATGTCACTTTCTGCAATTATTACTTGATGATATCCACTTCATAAATCTAACTTAGTGAAAAAAAAATTTTCTTTCAACTGATCAAGAAAATCATCTATTCTTGGGAGTGGGTAATGTTTCTTTATCGTAATCTTGTTCAAAGCTCAAAAATATACACACATGTGCCAAGTCCCATCTTTCTTTTGTATCAAGACTATGGGTGAACCACATGGCAAGGTGCTTGGCCTTATGATTCCTTTGTCCATCATCTCTTTTATTTTCCTCTTTATTTCAGCATTCTCCATTATCAAGCTTCACCAACTATTAATACTATCATGCCGAGCAAGCACAGTACTCTTATCAGTGCATCTATTATGGGAATTACGTACCCCTTATTTCACCTGTTTGATTACTGTGAACCAATCTGATCAGTGATGCTTACTCTGCTTACCTATGGGCTTATACATATACGTTAGTACTATTACTCTAAGTGTTCGAGTTTGTATAATGGTTAGATCTAATTCCATTGCTCATTGATATCATAGTATGGATTCACTTTGACTTGTGTTCAGCTTTATGAGGTTGTTAAGAGATCATCAGTAAGCTCTAAGGAACAAGCAGTAATCTCCAATTCCAGTGTATTCAATACTGGTGATTAGTTCTCTTATCAATAACAAATAAGCAATATGAAACCTTTAGCGTATGTATCACTCTTTGGTTACCATTGTGTTTCCACTAAGCTGACATAATAGAAACTAGCCTTATTTGGTTGGAATAGTAATGTTCATTTACATGTGCCATACCAATGTTTGGAAGAGGACAATCTTGTTGCAATTGAATCTCGTGTTGAATCTCTATTTTTGGAGGCAATCATGTTGGCTCCTGAAACATCTCATGATGTGCATTAAATACATCATATAAATCTGATTTCAACTTAGGATCACATCCCTCAAATGATTCATGATTAACATAATCTTTATGCTTAATCATAAGAAGAACAAAATTTTTACTTGAATTTACCAGCCTCTTTACCTGTCCATCATTTACCATGGAAATGTTTGTCTTCTTGCGATGTGCTCTAACAATGAACTCCTTGCCATATTTGAATAAATAATATTTGTTCTCATGGCAATGGAAGATCGCTTTCCTGTCATACAAGTAAGGACTCCCCAACACAATACCTGTTATGCCAAGCAGAACCACATCTAATTCAACTGTGTCAACAAAATTTGCACTGATTGCAAACCGAAATATGCATTTCTTTGAAACCTATAAATTTGCATCCTTATAAATCCAACCTAATGGATAAGTTTTTGGATGTGGTATGGTCTCAAGGTTAAGTTTCTTGACCAAGTCTTTAGAGATTAATTTTTCTTGTGAACCATTGTCAAACAATGTGTCAATCTTGGTATGCTTGGATATGACCCTCACATGAAACAGTTCTATTCTTTCTTCTTCATTTGGAGTATGTATGTGACAATTTGATGTACTAGTATTGGGTTTAGTTTAAATTTATTTTCCCTTCATGTTCTTCAATCCCATGGCCATAATCTTAGATTCATCACCTGAGTCATATCCTAAATCATGTTGAGTTTTAGTTGCAGTTTTTTGTTTCCCTTTGTTGTTGGGTTTCTTTGGCCTCATTTCAGGATGTAATTTCCAACAATGAGTTTCATTATGGCCTTCTTTTTAACAATTTTTACAAACAACTTTTTCTCCCTCTTTCTTAACAGATGCATTGTTTTTGCTTTTACCTTTTTAGGTCATCTCTTTGTTTTTACCCTTAAAAGGTTTCTTTCTACCCTCTTCAAAAATGTTCTTCCCTCTAGCTTCTAGATATGTGGCCTAAACACATACTTCATCTAGACTGGTGGGGTTAAACATGAGAATAGTATGTTTTAGGTAGCTATGTAAGCCTCCTATGTAATTGAGCAACGTATATTGGCTCTGCAAATCTACCCCTAATAAGAGAGTTCTTCTCCTAAATTATTGGGTGTATTCTTGCACATTTTGTCCCTTCAATTTCCTAAAGTTCTGCCAGTTCATTATGGCTTTCTACATATGAGCTAATGGATAAAACTGTTGTTTTATAGAAGTAATGAAATCTGACCATGATAGAATAATATTTCCATGTTTTTTGATATCCTCCTTTGTCTTGGCTTCCCACCAAACAAGTACTGCACCTTCCATTCTCAATGAAGATAATTGGATTTTTGTATTGTCATATTGAAGGTTCTGGATTCTCAAATAGACCTTCAATTTCCTAATCCAATTATCAAGCTTTTCTGCATTGACTTCACCATTAAACATTGGCAATTCAAACTTAACATCAAGTTAAGAAAGGAATTTTACCAGTGTTCTTTGACGTGTGTGGCTAATGTACTAATCAAGAAGTAGAGGATGATGATGATGAGGGTGAGGATGATGGTTCTCCATTGCCTCCATTTCCTCCATTTCCCTTCTTTGACTTATCTTCATCATTGTGACCTCCCGAATATCACTATCCTTCCTTATGAAGTTTGGATCCTTCTCCTTCTAGTCTCTCATTCTTTTCTTGATAAATGATTCTAACCATCTCAGTCATGTCAAGAAATTCTTTCCTAAACACTCTTTCTTCCTCTTTGGGATCAAATTCTTCATGGATTTCTCCTTCCTCATGAGGCATAATTAAAGGAGCTTCTGCTTCTTTAGGAGGTGAACTAGGTGGTGGAGATTATGGAAATCTTTCTCTCCTTTGCTTTGGCTCTTCTTGAGACCCTTATGCTTCCACCAATTTTCCTTCTCCTCTTTTGAGTTTGAGCCTAGTAAGCGTCTAAAACTTGCAAACAATTATACAATTATTTTCACTAAACAACACTAGAGAATAAAGTCTAGATCTGATACCAATATGATCCGAAATGACTATATTAGTTTTTTTGTGCTAATTGTCTTTTCAGTTTATAAACATGTGCATACTTGTCTCATTAGTTTGCTTAAGGAATGAGGATTTTAACCATGAATTGTAGATGAATTTAGATGAATTAAAAGCATAAAACAAGATTGAATAACATCGAACAACAATGTAAAATAGAGAAATAAGTCACCACATATAATTTAAATAGTAGGCATGATGAAGCAGTTCACCCCTCCTGGGCTACCTCTGCTGGTCCAACTCCCAATGGCATGTCCATATTTCTTTATTCTAAAAATTTTGCTATTACATGTAGTTACAGTGCTCTAATGGTTTTTTTCTCTACACCAATGGCTCCAGAATGCTCCAATTAGTAAAAAATGACTCTTCATTCACTCAGAATGGGCGAAAATTGAGTCTCCTACTCTTTTGCCCAGTTTCACCAAGAAAAGCTCCACTAAAAGTGGAGATAAAATAGCATATTCCGCCATTTATTTTAGGTGCACCCCTAAACTACCGCTTAATTTAACTACAAAATTAAATGTTAGTGGTTTGGGTGGCCACATGCGCACCCCAAACCCGCATCATCACTATAACGGTTGGTGGAACTCCGGATTAACTGTGGTTGAACTGCGTTGAACTCCGGTTTGAAGGGTCGGTAGCACTAACTGCACGGAAGTGGTTACATTTTAAATGTTTGCATGTGACAAACACATCGGAACGTTTGGGGTTAACTCTTATTGCTACGGTTGTTAATGTCTATGTTTAACACCATGTGACATACCACGTGGGGACCATCAGCGGTCCCCAACCTCCAAACACATTTGTAACAAACCTTAAATACAAGTTGTGCCCTTAGGGGTTAAGTCACAACGTGTAGCTTGGGTGGTAAGAATGGTGCGTGCCTGGCAGGAGGTCCGGGGGTCGATTCCTGCGACCTCCAACAAAATTTTATAGTCTAGTCTTGGGGACACGTGGCGGCCTCAGGGCCAACCATGTGGCACCCTTTAATTGGCCCTCCAAAACCCATTCAAATAATAGAACCCTGACACTTGTCAACCTGTAATTGATTCTGAGGAAGGACTATTCCTCAGAATATTCTCTTTTGCTGACTGTACCTCCACCCCTTTTCTGACTGTGCATCCCAGTCAAACCTGGTCAAACAGTCAAAATTTACCTATTTGGCATTTCTACCATAACGTGATATCTCTCTCACACGACATCGGTTTTTCGAACCATTCATGGCACCGAAATCATGAAGACAAGATCTACGCAACCATCCTGGTTTCAACCCAATATTGTAACTTTTAATTTTGAGCAAAATTTATGAACTCTTGATAATTGTCTTTTAGTGCCAACTTCCTGTGGTCGCTGTTATTCTGAAACAAATATGTCAACGCCTTCCACATAGCATATCGAGTTGCCTTCCCATGGAGACTTGAGACAATATGATATCGAACTCCTTCTAACAATATCCTTCTCGCCTTTTCTACCTTCTTCTTCCATGCATCAAGAAGTTGAGCATATGCTATTGCGGGCTCGGGAATATCACTATCTATGAATTCCTTTACCCCATTTCCCTCGAGAAATACCTCCATCCTGTCCTTCCATGTTATGTAATTCAAATTTCCCTCAAGGGAATATTTAAGTCTCAAGTCATTAAAACAATCTTGATCCGTTTCTGGGTCCTAAAGAATACATCTGTAATTTCGATGTAAATGTGAAGAACAAACTCTAGTTATTCTCTTCTATTTTGATTTCTGGTGCTCTGATACCATGTAGAAAATATATCAACGAGATTCAATATAATATTTTAATGTACTAAAACAAAATATCAAATCCTTCTACAATTTGCAGAAACAAAATTCGATCACACAATCACATAACAAGTAAGAGAAATAAATTATCAATCACAAAACATAAGATGTATCTGGGGATAGCCAATACTCAAAACCCCATTATATGTATATTGCATAAATTCAAGATCATGAAATAATAAAATGTTATTTCCCTCACTGGGAAACCTATGCACTCTGCTGACTCTCTCACTCCGATCTAGGAAAATCAATCAAATACTTAACCAATTATCATCTTCTATCTGGCCATTATTTCTTACACATTCTTGGAGGAATTATGTCCCTACTAATAAGGAAATTCCCAAGAATTGATTGCGGAATTCCTTCAAGTCATCCTGATGACCTCATGCATGACCTGTATAATTTTTTAATTATACAAATGATAGTTTGCTTCCCTTTAACTCCAATCTCAACCGGGCCTTCCTTAGAACTAACATGTAACAACTATTTATAGCAAATTATCATTTATATGATTGATCACTACATGTGAATTAAATCATATTTAATTCATTGGACCTCTCACTAGCTCATCCATTAGTTATAACTATTTTAACTGATTTTAACTCAAATAAACTGAGTTAACTAATTACAACTCACAAATAACTCAACCAGGGCTCCTAAAAAGTAGGAGACACCCTACACGCCTCTAATTTGACCCTCAAATCGAATTAAATAAGCTAAGTCTTTTTGACTCATTTAACTAATACAAGTTGTCATGAGATGAAATTACAATTTCTCTTCCAATTTAATTAAGGGAGAATTAAATCAGAAGTCCCCTTAGGTGCCATTTTCAATATTTATTGTTGTCATTTTCAAAAGAACACCCTCATAATTGAGGTTCTAGATAAGCCCCTTCTCTCCAACAAGTTTGATTTAAGCAGAATGTCATTCTTGAGGTTCTCCTTTACCAAAATTCTAGCCATCACCAATATCCTCGATGAGAGATAAGACAATTCATGAGAAAGGTAAGTTCCAATAGTGTTCCCAATGTTTTGGAAGATTTCATCCACCCAAAAGGCTAATGGCAAGCCAGGAAGTTAGACCTAAATATAATCAGGTCCAACTATTCCCTGCATGCATCGAGAAGTAGTGACAGGAACTTAAAAGTAACTGGAGAAGAGTCGATATGCCAAACCCTCTGCTAAATTAATTTTGCATCCTTTGAATTAAAAAATTTGAGATAAATACATCCTCTCATCAGAAGCTCAACCCCTGGTGAGCATAGACCAAAGTAATAATGTCACGAATGACCCACTCTCCAAGGGTTTGTATCGAGAAATTATGCCCTTGAACCCACCCAAAAAGTGACGTTTCCACCATGGCTAAAACCCTCTCCATCTTAATATCGCCATCCAACACCAAGGCTAATCTGGGATGACTTATCTTACGAATACAATATGGTTTTTAAATCCAAGCCTAATATAATTTGAATGCTTACTTCAACAAAACCACGAACTAGGTTTTGAAGGGAAACCAATGGAGTGAGTTGACCCAACTTGAGTTACTGGTCCAAATGAGTGTTGTTGATGATTGAAACCCGTGTCGATAGGGTTTGTGAATTGGAAGTGGTTGAAGTCCATAAACGAAACATAATATTGAATAAAGTCTTCCAACAAGTAAACCCCTTGAGGTGCCCAAATGAACCCCAAATTCCAATGCCTCCTGAGATCCTAGGCCAACTGGTGAAGGATTATTCAACAAAAAATCTAGGAGAGAGACTAGTCTAGACAGACCTAGACCCCATATCAAACCTAGCGAGTCCAAGCTCCAGCCTGTCGAAAGATGTTGGGTGTCCTCCCCATAACTGTAAGGAACATGTCTATATGTTGAATAATTTATCTTCTCAACAAAAACCATATTATCACTAGCCATTCCCAAATCTGAGAAACATGGTTTGGGGCCACCTATTGCAACTAGCGAGGACCTCATAGAAAAAATGGATATTCCAAAAGGGCCCATAAAATCAATGAGTATTCAAGAGTAGGGAGAATCCTCGACCTCGTAATTCATGAGATCTTCAAATTCCATCCAATAAAATGAAAACCAAATAGTGAGGAGTATAAGACGACATGTGACTCTATTTAGTTATAACCGTAGCTAGCTTAATTCGATTTACAGAAAAGTTATAGAGTTTGGGACAAATAGAGCATCTTTATAATATGTTATTAAAGCATAACATAACATCCTTATATATCGTACAGAAATGATGATATTCTTATTTCAGATACGGATGGGATGGATATTTACAGGAACATTAGCCATTTAGTTACAGACGTTCCCCTATACTTAAAACAAGAAGGTAATTTCCAATTGGTCATCAAACCTAAGAGTGGCCAGACCACCAAAAGGCGACAAACAGAAGCGCTAAAGCCCAGGATGTTAGCTAATGAAACCTAGGAAAAAGCCTAAGCAACTCCTTCAATTGTTGGATCATTTTCCCAAAACCTTGTAACATGAGGTTGTCATAGCTCATACAAAATGTTGAGTTGCACATGTAACTTTTATGTATAATGTAAAAGTTTAATCAAAATTTAAAAGTGATTTTCTTATATTAAAGAAAATTTTACATAAATAAAAATAAAATTATATTAAAGAAAAAGTATGGGTATAGTAAAGTTACAAGTTATTAATATATATGGTTTGCATGTCGTTGGATATAGTTGTTGGTTATAATGGTAGTCTATAATTTTGATCATGAACATAGTCTAGATCTCTCTAATAAATTTTTGATTATCATGATTAAAAATAAAAACAAAATCTAAATTAAAGATATATAATAATGATGCATAATCACAAAATAATAAACACCACAATAATATATAATATATAGAGAAAATTGACATTCATTATTTTTTTTACTATTTAATTTTAAAAAAAAACACTATTTAATTAAAATTATTTGTTTACTATTTAATTAAAATTAAATTATTAGGGTAATTAGATAATGTTTATCAATACAAATTTACCATGAATAAATGTGTTATCTCCTTTGTAATACCACAATACTTGGATGTTGTTTCTATATTGAAATGTTTTATTTTTAGTGAAATAAATGTAATGAAGTTTTATTTAATGAAAAAGAGTTATTATAAACTTTCTCGTGGTATGAGATCATATTATTATGCAAACTCATTTATATAATATTGAAGTGCAACTTCAAAGATTCATGTGGAAATGGATATTGTACTAAAATTACTAGAATTTGAAGGTGGTCTTCAACCGTTACAACATGAGTAGGAACCACCTAAGCCCTCTTATGTTTAGTCACTACATTTTCACAGTGGTGATAATGGGCTATGTCATAATGTTAATCAATGGACTCAATGGAATCATGAAAGGTAGAATGGATAAACATTGGGCATCTCTCTCTAAGTGCATAATAACAAATTTATAACCTTATCATTTATCCTTTACCATTTCTAAGGCCTCAAAGCCCCCTTAAGCCATTGAACGACCACCAAGAGAAACACATGAATTTATGACCTTATAATCTACCATTTTTAAGGTTTTAAAGCCCTTCGAGTAACTAGCTGATCACCACGAGAAACACATGATTGAATATGATAATCTATTTACTCGTTAAGGATTTAACATAGATAATCATGATATGCCTCACCCATTATTGGCTTATTTTTTATTGTTTATGCTAAGGATTGTGCCTTGGGATTTTTATTTTGCAAACTTTTTAGTAAATACATACATTTAATATAAATTTGAGCTAAGTTGTTACAATGTGTATATATGTCTTACAAGCTATATAAATATTTAAGTCTTTAGCTAAGACATTAAGCATGGGGTATTTAAGTCTTTAGCTAAGACATTAAGCATGGGGTATTTGTTGTGCATATCGCATATGACTTACTTACACTTATTTTGATCCACAATGAATGACTTTGTTACATAGAAATGCTAATTTACAAAGAGTAAATGCATGATATAGATAACCAAATCTTTATGAGAGCAACCACACCTCCTTGTTTTTACTAACTATGATAATAGCTAAACTAACACCCTTGTTTTTACTAACTACATGAATCTCTAAAAACATGTTATATAAATTATTTTCTATATTTTCGCTTTTTTTAAATTATTTTAAATTTATATAGTTATAACTAATGTAATAAAAAATTTAAAATATGATTTAATACATTTTAAAAAAAAATCTCAAATTTCTTCTCTATGTAAATTTTTATTTCTAATTTATGTTTTTAAATCATCACAAATTATAATTATCATATTTTAAATTCAGTACTTAAATTTAAAAATCCTATCATATTAGCAAACTGTAATTATCATATTCTAAATTCAATACTTAAATTTAAAAATCCTATCATATAACCAAAAAAGTGATTAACTAAAAAAAATCATATATAAAAAGTATATCGGTTACCAAAGTTACTCATGATTTGCACGTAAACCTATTTATTCAACCTACTTATTTTTTTTACTACAAATACACTTATATCATTGTATAGACTTTAACCATTATAAAATAATAACTAATCCCACTTTAGCAAACTCACTAAATTTATATTATTTATTTAAAACTTTTACTACAAAGTTTGAGTTAAATGTAAAAGAAAATGGAGTTGTTTAACAAGATGGAGGAACTTTGAGTTAAATGTAAAAGAAAATGGAGTTGTTTAACGAGATGGAGGAATTGTCTGGACAACTAAAATTGGTTGGAATTTGGGCCAAAAAAATTTAAGAAATCTTATAGTAACAATGTTTGAATCATGACTTTGATAGTGGAAATAGATTCAGCACCATCAAAAACCTCTAAAACACTCAAAATATTAAAATTTGATAATTATAAGTTGATTTACAAAAATCCCTATCAAATTTTTTTAATATTTTCACTGAATTTCAGTAATTTTTAAACCGGAAAAACAATGTAGTTAAACTCCGGCAAAGAAAATCAGTGAACATGTAAAAAAAAATCAACCTCCTTTTTGCATGTTCAATTACCTCCAAGGTTATTGTCCAAAAGATCTTCGTGATTCCTTGGGCCAACTTGTGCAAAAGACGCATTAATTTCAAAAAGTGAAATCACGTGAAAACGCAAACGACAACCACCTCTAAAGGATTTCAAGCAAAAGCAACAAAAGCCCAACCATGTGCCTAAACATGTGGGGTGGGAAGATAAACATGAATATGACACTTGTCACCATACTTCAACGAGTATGACACTTGTGGCTCATGTTTACTTTTTCAATAAAATATGGAAGTTTTTTCACAATTTATAAAATGAAATGAAAATAATATGACACTTGTCACCCCACTTCCACGAGTATGACCCCACTTCAACGAGTATGATATGTGTGACTCTTTTTTACTTTTTCAATATAATATGGAAGTTTTTTACAATTTATAAAATGAAATGAAACTATTTTAACGTTTATTAACTTACTCTTGAATTTTATATAACTTGAATATTTAGATTATATATAACTTTTTTAACTTATTAATGGGTTGGGATTAATTATTAAAATACAACTATGTATTATTTATATAATTTGAATGGATAGTAAATTATATACGTGAATTTGAATGCATCATAAATTTACCTTTAACAAAAAAAATTACTACATTGAATTTCCAAATTAAGTAAAATTTTAAACATCTTTACTCTTTACTAAAGTCAATACCATTTCCTAAATCAAAAGAAAAGTGTTAATTCAACACAAACAATCAAAATCCAAAGTCTTTTAACATTTCTTTTAATTAAATATTTGTAAGATGACTCTTTAAAAAGAAAACCCATATTCTATGGATAAATTAAAATATTTAAAGACATAAATATTTCCCCATCAAAGTTGCAATATTTTAAAATTTAAATAAATATAAATATAAATAAACATGAGGTATGGTAAATAAATAAAACTTATTTTTATACTTACTCTAGAGCTATGGTAAATAAGTAAATAAATAAAAATTCTTTTTATATTTACTCCATAAACCTTTTTATATTTAAAAAAATTAAAAAAGAGGTTTTATTTAGATGAAGCCTTGGGACAGATACTATGGCACAAATTAATATTGATACCATGGGCCAAATACCATATTTATAAAATAAGTATGGTAAATAAATAAATATAAAAGAGGTATAAAGAGGTATGATAAATAAATAAATATAAAATAGGTATAAAGAAGTATGGTAAATAAATAAATATAAAAGAGGTATAAAGAGGTAAGGTAAATAAATAACAATATATCAAATAGGATTATAAATAAAAAAATCTAATTATATAACAACCTTATGGGCAAAATACCATTGTAAATAAAAGAGGTATGCTAAATAAATAAAAATATAAATAAACCAGAGGTATGGTAAGTAAATAAGACCTCTTTTCATATTTACTCCATAATCTTCTTTATATTTACGAATATTTATGTTCATTAGTTTACATAACTAAGAAGAAATAGAGAGAGAGAGTGTGTGATAAGGGAGAGATGGAGAGAGAGTGTGTATGTTTAGGGGTGAGATAAAGAGACAAAGTAAAATGTATGGAAAGAAGGGGGAAGAGAAGAAGAGAGAAGGAGAGGGAGGGATATAGTAATGTAGTTGGAGAGAGAGAGGGGCGGAAAGAGAGATAAAGAAAGGGAGATGGGGGAAGAGAGAGGATTAGAGAGAGAGAGAGATATGGGGGAAGATAGAGGAGGAGAGTGATGGGGGAAGAGAGAGAGAGAGAGAGAGAGATCAAAGAAGAGAAAGAGAGAGGGAGTTAGGAGAGAGAGAAAGAGAGGACTTGAGAGAGAGGAGGAGAGAGGGATCGATAGAGAGATGGAGTTGGAGGGGGAGAGATATAGGAAATAAGAAATATAGAGAGTGAGAAGTGGAGAGAGAAGGAGTGACAAGGGAGAGACAAGAAGAGAGCGTGTATGTTTGGGGCTGAGATAAAGAGACAAATAAGGAGAGATGGAGATAGGTAGGGGGGGCGGCAGGGCGGAGAAGGAGATATAAGGAGAGAGGGAGGGATATAAACATATTTTGTGGGTGAAGAGAGAGATATGGGAGAGAAAGTGAAATAGAGGAAGGAAGAGAGAGGATGTGAGAGAATGGAGAGAGGGAGGGAAAGAGATATGGAATTGGAGGGGGAGGGAGAGGGAGGTAAGAAGAAAGACGTAGACAGAGAAATGTGGAGAGAGAGAGAGAGAGAGAGAGTGAGTGATAAGGAAGATGGAGAGAGAGGGAGAGAGGACAAAAGGAGGAAAGAGAGATATTAGCGGGGGAGAGGGAGAGAAGGGGAAGATAGATATATAGATGGAAGTTGAAGAGAGAGATGGGGAGAGGAGGGGATTGACAAAGACATTGATATATATGGAGTGCGAGATCATGTGTGTTTAGGAGGGTGAGTTAGAGAGACAGAAAAGAAGAGATGGAGGGGAATATAGATATGGATGGAGGGTGGAGAGAGGGAAGAATATTTCTCACACTAGATGGATTGATATAAGTGGAGATGGTGATTTATAATCCTATTTGATTATTTGCACTATATGCATCGATTTTAGCGTAGATATTTATTTCTAATGATATTTGATTACTTGCACTAAATGCATTGATTTCAATGTAGGTGGTGATTTCTAATACAATTTGATTGCTTGCACTGAATTTGTTGATTTCAATTTAGATGTCGATTTATAATTATATTTGATTACTTGCACTAGATGAATTGGTTTCAATGTAGATGATTTCTAATCCTATTTGATTGTTTGCACTAAATTCATTGATTTCAGTGTAGATGGCGATTTCTAATCCTATTTGATTTATTTGAGTAAATGCATTGATTTCAGTGTAGATGTTGGTTTCTAGAGAGAGAGAGAGAGTGTGATAAGGAAGATGGAGAGAGAGGGAGAGAGGAAAAAAGGAGGAAAGAGAGATATTAATGGGGGAGAGGAGAGAAGGGGAAGATAGAGATATAGATGGAAGGTGAAGAGAGGGAAGAAGAGAGAGATGGGGAGAGGGGGTGATTGAAAAAGAGATTGATATATATGGAGTACGAGAGCGCGTGTGTTTAGGGGGGTGAGATAGAGAGACAAAAAATAATAGATGGAGGGGGATATAGATATGGATGGAGGGTGGAGAGAGGGAGGAATATTTCTTGCACTAGATGGATTGATATAAGTGGAGATGGTTATTTCTAATCCTATTTGATTATTTGCACTAGATGCCTCGATTTTAGTGTAGATATTTATTTCTAATGATATTTGATTACTTGCACTAGATGCATTGATTTCAGTGTAGGTGGTGATTTCTAATACAATTTGATTTCTTGCACTGAATGTGTTGATTTCAATTTAGATGTCGATTTATAATTATATTTGATTACTTGCACTAGATGAATTGGTTTCAATGTAGATGATTTCTAATCCTATTTGATTGTTTGCACTAAATGCATTGATTTCAGTGTAGATGGCGATTTTTAATCCTATTTGATTTATTTGAGTAAATGCATTGATTTCAGTGTAGATGTTGGTTTCTAGAGAGAGAGAGAGAGAGAGAGTGATAAGGAAGATGGAGAGAGAGGGAGAGAGGAAAAAAGGAGGAAAGAGAGATATTAATGGGGGAGAGGGAGAGAAGGGGAAGATAGAGATATAGATAGAAGGTGAAGAGAGGGAAGAAAAGAGAGATGGGGAGAGGGGGTGATTGAAAAAGAGATTGATATATATGGAGTATGAAAGCGTGTGTGTTTAGGGGGGTGAGATAGAGAGACAAAAAAGAATAGATGGAGGGAGATATAGATATGGATGGAGGGTGGAGAGAGGGAGGAATATTTCTCGCACTAGATGGATTGATATAAGTGGAGATGGTGATTTCTAATCCTATTTGATTATTTGCATTAGATGCATCGATTTTAGTGTAGATATTTATTTCTAATGATATTTGATTACTTGCACTAGATGCATTGATTTCAGTGTAGGTGGTGATTTCTAATACAATTTGATTGCTTGCACTGAATGTGTTGATTTCAATTTAGATGTCGATTTATAAGTATATTTGATTACTTGCACTAGATGACTTAATTTCAATGTAGATGATTTCTAATCCTATTTGATTGTTTGCACTAAATGCATTGATTTCAGTGTAGATGGCCATTTCTAATCCTATTTGATTTCTTTGAGTAAATGCATTGATTTCAGTGTAGATGTTGGTTTCTAATATTATTTGATTGCTTGCATTAGGTGCATTGATTTCAATGTAGAAGTTATTTTCTAATCTTATTTGATTGCTTGCATTAAATGCATTGATTTCAATGTATATGTTGATTTATGATTTGATGTAATTGGGTATGATAGTACATTAATTTTAAAGTGATTGGATTAACAATATGCATTGATTTTAGTGTAAGCACAAAAATTTATTGACAATGTACATTGATTTTTGTGTTATAGTAATTTAACCTATTAATATTGGAGAGCAAGAGAGACAAGGTATCATGTTTACTACAACAACTCGAGCTAAAGATTTAATTGGTTTATGATTTAGATTTTATTTTTCATATAATTCATATGAAAAGATAACAAAACTAACAAGGGTGACAATAAGAATAGTAGAAGAAAATAGTTTGAGATTGATCACAATGAAGACTATTTGTAACATGAGTACATTCTTATTATTCACATTTTCTATCTTTCAACACTATTATTGTCACTTTGCATTAAAAAAAAATATTTCATCATTTTTCATCATTATAGTTATTAACAATATTTATCATCTCAACGAACTGAGGTAACTAAGAAAATTTAAAATTAAAATGACCGAGTTAATCTCAGAAATATTTAGCATATTTAAAATGATTATATTAATATTTGATATATTTACATATTATTGATAAAATTAATCATATATTCGATAGATTTTCCCTGGCAGCACACCACTGAAACCAGCCTAGATCCATCTTAACTCCGGATCTATCAAGCGCTGAGAGGGATCAAATCTCTCGAGGTGCAAACCTTTCCTCAAGTTTTGCACTCAAAAAAGAGGTTTGCACCTCAAGGGATTTGATCCATCTCGGCGCTTGATAGATCCAGAGTTAAGATGGATCTAGGCTAGTGTTATAGAATAAATTTCTTTTTTATCTCTTTTCTTTGGAACAAAATTTTTTTCTATCGCTTTTGTATTTGGCTATTTTTTATGAAGTTTCACAATGAAGGCTCTCAATTTTTTGTATTCAACTATTTTCCTATGAAGTCTCATAATAAAAACTTATAACTTCTCGACAAACTCTTAGCCATTTTCTATGAAGTCTCACAATAAAGGCATCCAATTTCTCAACAAATTTTTAGCTCCCAATTTCTTGACAAACTCCTAGCCATTTTCCTATAAAATCTCACAATAAAAACTCTCAACTTCTGGACAAATTCTTAACTAAATAAATTACTCCAAGAGCTTTGTTATCTTTAAAAACCAATATTGTCTTTAAAAGCTAATTGAACAAACAAGTCATTTAAAGGCGAGGCCAATATTGTCTTTAAAAGCTAATTGAACAAGCAAATCAATTAGAAGTCACAAGCCAATAACATGGACCTCTCTTTGTGAGGTAAATTCCTTGGACATTATGCCATTTTATTTTTTATATATTATCAAAACCGTTATGCCAGAGGTATTACTACTTACAGAGACTCATATGGTATATTGTTTAATATGATATATATTTTTAATATTAAAGTATTAAGGCCCACTAATACCATGTTGAGATAGTATAAGATGGGTTTTGAAATGCAGGCCAGAAAACCAAATTTTTTGAAATGTTTTAAAAGCTAATTGAACAAGCAAATCAATTAGAAGTCACATGCTAATAACACGGACCTCTCTTTCTGTGAGGTAAATTCCTTAGACATTATGCCATTTATTTTTTATATAATATCAAAACTCTTATGCCAGAGGTATTACAACTTACAGAGACTCATATGGTATATTGTTTAATATGACATATATTTTTAATATTAAAGTATTAAGGTCCACTAATACCATGTTGAGATAGTATAAGACGGGTTTTGAAATACAGGCCAGAAAACCAAATTTTTTGAAATGTTTAATATTAAATTATTAAGGCCTACTAATACCATGTTGAGACCGTACAAGATGGGTTTGGAAATACAGTAAAGAAAACCAAATTCTTTGGAATAAACCAAATTATTCGGAATAAAGCATAGAGATTAATGTTAAAATGAATCTTATATAAGATGGGGTTTTGAAATACAACCCAAATTTTTTGGAAAACCAAATTCTTCGGAATAAACCATAGAGATTATGAATTTTATATAACATGAGGTTTTGAAATAACCAAAAAATCAAACCAAATTCTTTGGAATAAACCATAGAGATTAATCGAATTATATATTTTATAAATGATATAATAATTTAAATCACATAATAATTCAAATAGGAGGAGAATCAAGTATTGATAACCATGTTAAGATCTTAAAAGAATCTAAAAGCTTTACCATGGATGGTTTGTAAGTTCCATTGATATCACCTCTTACATAATTAAATTTATATTTATTAATTTGGTTTTATTGATTTTAAAAAATAACAAGCAAAGCAGCGAATTAATTTAGTGTATTGTTAATTTTAAAATTAATGTTTATTATTGATTTTAAAAATATTAAGCAAAGAAGCAAGTTTTTAGTAACAAAAATATTAATCAATACATAAAAAAAGACAAGTTTTTTGTAAAGAATATTGATTTTAAAAATAACAAGCAAACACCAAGTTCTTAGTAACAAAAATACTAATCAACACATAAAAAAAGACAATTTTTTTGTAAATTCTTTACAAAATTAATATGTTTGAACTATATGTATTGGTTGGAATGTGTCATGCAGAGCCACAAAATGAACAAGGTAGATAATAGGGGTAGAATTTAGCTACACTCTCACAGATGAAATTCTTCCTATTGGAAGATATGGAAAAATGATTTATTATTTTAATTTCATTTGCATCAGAATTGCACAGCCTCCTTGTGTGCAGCTATTAAAATAACAATAATTGGCCTTACTTGTGCTTTAAGTTTAAACAAAATCTCTTTATTACTGATTTTAAAAATAACAAGCAAAGAAACCAGTCCTTGCCAATTTCTAACAAAATCTATTTATTTTTTATTTTAAAAATAACAAGTGTTGGGCCCTTTGTTTTGAAAAAGAAACAGTTTTGAGTTGTGGAGAACAGGTGGCGAAGCGTAATTACGGTAGACAGGGAGTTGTCACGGTTGCAGATAGTTGGAAGATAGGTGGTGCGACAGTTGCGGAAAACAACAGAAATGGCAGGTATGGGAGACAAAGACAATCAAAGGAACTCCCAGTAATCAGGAAGAAGCGGTAAACAACGAAGCAGGAAAAGAGGAAATACTGACAGTCACGTTGGCGGAAGAACAAATAGGCAATCAGCCAGCGTAGACAAGAGAGTTAGTCTGATAGAGGGCCAAGGGAGAGGGTCGTAGGAGAGCTCTGTTAGATCTTTGTTGTATTGCACCACCCTGTAATAGACTATGTAGAGTGATGTAAGTTGTTTGATAATGATAATGAAATATAGTTCTTGCTGTGTTTTATGTTCTAAGTTAAGTGTTAATCAGTTGCTTATTACAAAGGTATGTCCCGTTTTAAATTTTAATTCGACATCTTGAATCTGCTTAATGAGTAATATCTTATACAAAGTAGCAAGATTTGGTTGTTGTTTCAAGTTCCTTTAGTTGCTCTTCATGGTTGTAATCAGTTGATACTTGATATGCTTCCTAACCTTATTAAGGTCACGGCATGCCTCGGGTGAGACGCTCTGCTCCTTAGAGTAGGGTGAAAATGCCAACGTTGTGCTAGACTACTGCGGAAACTTTGTTGGCCTCTACCCTGAACCTGGGTCTTGCTCAAAGACCTCCTTTTTTGCCAACAAATGGTTCCATTGTCGGGACCTGAAAATTCATTTAGGAGCTAGATCATGGTATCGTGGATCTATGAGTGAGAACTACGAAGCTGGTGGGATAACCACTTAGATCAATTCATATCACAGCAAGCGAAGTTGTGAAAATAGAGGGAGAAAACTGTTAAGGATCAGGTCCTATTTTCTGAATCTGCAAGTGAACTGTACGAAATTTTCTAGGGAAAGTTTCCGGAAGAACTTTATAATTGGTTGTAGAGACTGCAAGTCAAGTCACTCCAAGGAGGGTCGCGTAGGGTCTGTTGCAAGTGGATGCACGCGAACCTAGTAGCACTCCAACGATTAGATATTGATTTGACCCGAGCTGTAGATTTTTGGGTACAATCTACCTTAGAAGGATACATTGTGGAATTTGCAACCGAGTGTTACTAGTCCTTTTCAAAAGCGGAAGACGTATTCAGATCCAGATTGTGAGGAGAACTGTTGAAGGAAATCCTGTTGTGGATCAAAGCTTTAATGGTGGATGGGGGTTTGATAGAATTTCAAAAGTCTGGGATGGATACTTAAACCTCTAGTACTGGGGGAAGGAGCTGAGGGAGAGATGCTACAAGTAAGTTAAAATGGGGAATAGGGACATGGATGTTGAAACCTCCAATAGATTGAGAGAGTGACGAGCACATCGAAGGGTGCAGATTTTTGAGAAGTGGCAGAAAAGAGTGATGAAGGAGTTTGAGAAGTAGGAAAGTAGTCGATAGGAAAAGGAGAAGGCGTCATAGATGACAAAGTAAATGGAAGGTCAGATGAGATCCCGAGGAATAGGAGGGACCATCAAAGAAGTTAGGCAAGTTTATAGGAGCCCAGCCCAAAGAGAAAAGGGAGAAAAGTCCAACATGGAGGACGCGCCCCCTGAGGAGATATCCGATGTGGAGTTGCATGTTGCAATGGAGAAACTATTTCGAGAGAGGTCGGCACCCGTAATTCAAGGTAACTATATTCCCTAAATTTCAAGTAGCTCTAGTCCTAACCTTCCCCTGCTACTTTATCAGCCACCAGGTAAAATTTTTGTTAAGTTACAGGATTTTATCAAGTTGAATAGTGTTAAGTCTACAGTACCGATACCTACTAGCTATAGTGCTAGTAATACAATTTCACAACCAGGAAGTAGAGGTTTTATTCTAGTACCACTCATACAAATAAATATGGTGGGACTATTTACCCGATACCCAGAATTCTCTGGGAGGGGAAACGATGATGTGGAGCAACACTGGTATCTCTGCGAAGCAATATGGAGGGCTTGGCAGACACCAAAGACGGTTAAGTTGATTGAGTTCTAGACTACTTTAAGAGAGAGATCTCTTCGCTAGTTCATTAAATGGTCTGAAGCTCATCCAAACCTAGCGATAGATGATGTAAAGAAAGAATTTGTCAAAGAATTTAAGTTACCACAGACAGATCAGCAAGGGTCATCTGAGATGTGGGAGATCAAACAGAAAGAAGGTGAAACAGCATGGGACTTGATGAGGAGGTTCAAGGATGCGATTGGAAAACTAAGCTACCTGATTGATTCGAATCATCAACGAGATTGGTTTATTAAACCACTTCTTCCATTGACGAGAACTCCACTGACACAACAAAATATTGATACCTTATAATATGCCCTAGAGCAAGCTATGAAGATAGAGGCTATGGCGGGGTATCCGCAAGAATTCAGAGGAGGAGTAGCAGCTCAAGACCATTCCATATTGGGGCTGCAACATCAAATAACCATTTTAATGGAGAAGTTGAAGGGAATTCAACCGATACAACCTGCAAGGCCTAATGTGTGGTGTACCCATTGTATGATGGAGGGACATGTGGCCACAGAATGCCCGAGGTTGCGGGGAAAGAATGTGGGAGCTTCAGCAGCAGGGACACAAGGGACTCCACCAATTGGGGGAGTTGGGCAAATAAACACTCAAGGATTATACCAGCCGCAACCCCACTTTCCAGGGTTACCCACTCAACAAAATCAGACCAAAACTGAATACTGCAAAATATGTAAAGGAATTGGTCATCCTCCACGACTATGCCCAATTTTTCGTAAGTACTCCAACGTTCCAAACAATACATATTGTAAGTTCTGCACTTCCACAACACATAATACAGAGCAGTGTAGAGCACTGGATGCATTGGCATAACGATTGGACAAAGCATCTTATAGAGTGAATGAGGCTCCAAGGGGATGAGGAGGAGGAATGAGAGGAGGCAGAATTGGAGGAAGAGGACCTGTAAGGTGCTACAATTGTGATCAAGAAGGACACATAGCAAGGGAATTTCCACTACCCAGAAGACCATGGTGCTCTCAATGCAGATTCAATACACACACAACTGAAGACTGTCCAAAATTAATTAAGAGGTGGGAGGAAAGAGCCAGAAAGAGAGGAGCGAATCTGGTGAATGCAGAATCAAGAATAGTAGAGGCTCAGGCTATGCAAAATGTAGCCATAGTAACCCGGGGAGGAAAGAGAAAAGGGGAGGATGCACAGAATATAGACTCGACAAAGCTGATCAAGCCAACATCTCCAAAACCCATTTTCAGACCAGATAGACAGAAACAATATTTTAAAGAGGCACTGGAAACATTTTCCCAAATCAGGGGGAGAAAAGGCATTGAGCTTCCACAACCGACCATAAAAAAAGAGAAGCAGACCCATACAAGTACAATGATTGAGGAATGGTTCCGACTATTTTTAAAAATTGTAACCAATGCACCAATGCTGGAACAATTAAAGAAAAATCTAGAGATGGTGGTGCAGGAAAATGCAGAACCGGAAGAGTCAAGAGATTCAACCAAGAAATACATAAGGAGGATCAAAATAAATAATAGAAGAACAGGAAAGGAATTCCACGTGAATACTTAATTCGTGGGATTTTAAATCAAAGACACTATGCTCAACCTAGGATCAGATGTCAACATTCTACCAATAAATACGTGGGAAGCACTGGGGAGGCCAAAGTTTACATACTCACTAATATAGCTCCGCATGGAAAATAAGTACTGCATTGTGCCCATAGGAAGGCTGGAAGAGGTCGAAGTTGATGTTGCGGGAGTGAAAACATACATAGCTTTTGAAGTGATAGATATCATGGGGGATAAGGATCCCTATCCTGCATTGTTGGGGATAGTTTGGGCTTTTGAGAACTATGCATTGATCGACTTGAAAAAGGAACTAATGATATTTGAAGAGGGGAAAGTCAGGGTCACTCAGACACTTAACCCATATCAGGGACCTTGATATACAAAAAATTTTGACAACAGAGAGGATGCTCAACTTCTCGATCATATTTATCAGATGAAAACAGGGAAGAGAGAAGGCTATATCAATCCAACAACGGGAGGGACCGTAAGCTGGAGAAGTGTTCAGAGTTCAGACTTGGGCTCGGAAATAGCTTGGGATTATTAACAGCTGGGAGGATACGAGACTAACACAAGAAGATGTGCTAAGATCTGAGGAGTCAACTGGATTGGAACTGAGGTAAGAGGATATCTAACTCTATCAAATATGAATGATGTAAATACATTTATTGCAAATATAGAAGATAAAGTACCATTGGAACATAGAGTCCCTCTTATGGATGTAGCCCTACAATCCACGTCGGTGAGATGGTGGAGCAACCATCGCAACTCACTTCCGAGATGGGAAGATGTTGAAATAGCACTAAGAGCCAGATTCAAAGAAGATGCAGGACCACAAGTCATTGAGAAGTACCAAGAGGATTCTAACCCCACGAAGCATTTACAGAATTGTGAGTACCACTGGAAAAAATCAGGGTATCCAGAACATCTGTGGATGCACAATTTTAAAATTTCACTAGGTACAATTCCACAGGCCTAGTACTTAACCGAAGAAAAGAAGAGAGGAGTTGGCACCTGACAAGTAGTTGATAACAATTTTGCGCAATGTTTTTCTTTTGAAGGAGAAACAAAACCGGTTACACAGGCACTACAAGCCATCAAAAGAGTACTATTTTTTCCATAAATTCAAGAAGAAAAAGAGAAACCGCTCTCAGAGAATATTATCCAACAATCAGTAGCATGCAAAAGAATAGACAATTAAATGGATGATGATGATCTAGAAAATCTCCAACACTTATATTTTGAAGAGAAATAAGGGGAGCAAGATATACAAGAAGAACCTACAATAGAGGGACTACATCTGCCACCCTTAAGGACCAAGAAGCTGAACATTGGAACCCCAGAGAAACCCAAAATAGCATCCATTGGCGACTACTGGGATACTGAAACGACTAAGGAGATCTTTGACCTTTTACAGGAATATAAAGACTTATTCCCATCCTCAGTAGCGGAGCTAAAGGTGATAAAAGGGGACATGGGGGAAATGCGCATAATCTTGAAGCCCGACGCAAGACCAGTGAAGCATAGACCTTACCGTCTAAATCCAAGGGTAAAATAAAAAGTCAAGGAAGAAATAGATAAAATGTTGAAAGCAGGACTAATTTTTCCAGTAGAGGAAGTAGAGTGGGCCAGTCCCATTATCATACAAAAGCCTCAACAACGCATACATACATGATCCATCCCACTTCGTTTAGTGATGAGGTGCTCGAAAATGTGGCAGGAAATGAAGCCTATTCATTCACATATGGTTTCTCGAGATATCATCAAGTGATAATAGCCGAAGAAGATAAGAAGAAGACCACTTTTACAACTGAATGGGGATCGTTCGCATACCATGTCATGCCCTTTGGTCTGAAGAATGATCCAACATTGTTTTCATGAATAGTGATAGATGCATTTCAGGAATATATCCATAAGTTCCTTGAGGTTTATATGGATGATTGGACAGTTTACAGCTTACTGAAAAATCATGCAACCTTACCGAGGATAATGTTCGACAGATGCGGGCAACTCCAAATTTCCCTCAATCTCAAGAAATGCATATTTGCAGTACCTTTTGGAACACTGCTAGGACATGTTGTTTGTAAACAGGGTGTCTGTGTGGATCTAGCAAAAGTAACAATCATTATTAGCATAGAAGCACCAGAATCTGTGAAATATTTAAGATCACTACTCGAGCATACCGGGTACTACAAAAGATTCATCCACAACTACACAGAGATAACAACACCATTGGAAAAGTTGTTGCAGAAGTCAGAGCAATTCAGTTGGACTGACGAATGCACTATTGCCCTCAATACATTGAAAGAAAAGCTAGCAAGCGCACCCATCTTAGTTCATCCTGACTGGGACAAATAGTTCCATGTTCATATTGATGCCTCTAGCATTGCATTAGGAACAGTGTTAGCTCATCCAGGAGAAACTTCAGTAGATCATCCAGTCAATTTTGCAAGCAGGAAGTTGTTGACGGCTGAAAGCAACTACACAAAAACAGAACGAGAAGCTCTTACGATGGTGTATTCCCTTCAGAATTTTCACCATTACCTATTATGAGGTACATAAAAATTCTTCACGGACCACTCAGCATTGAAGTACCTGGTCAATGAGCCCGTGCTCGAAGGAAGGATATATAGATGGCTCCTACTATTCCAGGAGTTCACCTTTGAGGTGATAGTGAAACCAGGAAGCCACTTATCAAGGCTAGAAAATGGAGAGAATGGAGGATCCCTAGATGATCAGTTGCCAGATGTTGATATCCTCAGAGTAAAATCTATCCCAGACTATTTGAAACAGATATTAGTTTATCTGGCAATAGGACAGTGGCCAACTGAATATACAGCAACTCAAAGAAGGCATTTGGTAGTGAAAGCAACTGAGAATAAATTGATAACAGGAAAACTGTATAAGATGGGATTGGACCAGGTCTTGGGGAGATGTATCATGGACCATGAAAGAGAGGATATATTGTGGGAGTTTCATTGCGGAGTTGCGGGGGGCCATGTCGGCACAAAACCCGCCGCAAGAAAGATATTACAAGCAAGGTTATGGTGGCCCACAATACATAAGGATAGTAAATCATTTGTAAAGAAAGGTGATGTCTGCCAGAGAACGAGACGTCCATCACACTGAGATGAGCTGCCACTTCAACTTGTAAGAGCACTGCAACCATTTGAAAAATGGGTCATTGATTTCATAGGACCAATTGCACCTATGGAAAGACATTCATAGGCAAGGTACATAATTACTGCAACAGATTATCTTACCAGATGGGCAGAGGCAGCACCAATGAAAGATTTCACATCAAACATAGCAGCCAGGTTCATTTTTGAGAATATAATTAGTAGATTTGGCTGCCCCAGAAGTCTAACTAGTGATCAAGGTACACACTTCATAAATTCAACAATCAAGTCTATGTTAGATAATTTTATGGTGCAACATCATAAAAACAGTCAGTACCATCCTCAGGAAAATGGAACCGTTGAAGCATTTAATAAGATATTAGAAAAAGGATTGACCAAGATATGCAATGTCAATAGGGATGACTAGGATGAGTGCATACCAGCAACATTATGGGCATACAGGACAACTGTAAAAAGGTTATACAATCAGACTTCGTTCCATCTGGTGTACGGGAGAGAAGTAGTGGTACCTGCTGAATTTATCATACTGATTCTATTAATCACTTCAACAATACATCTGACAGAGGAAGACTCAATCAAGGAATGCCTCCATGAGCTACAAGAACTTGAAGAAGACAAATTTCTAGTAGAATTCCATTAGACGGTCCAAAAAGAAAGACACAAAGCTTGGCATGACCGTCATATCAAACATAAAATGTTCACAGCCGAAGGGAAAGTTTGATTCTACAACAAAAAAATTCAAAATTTCCCAAGCGAACTCAGAATGCACTGGATGGGACCATACCATGTCATTGAAATTCAAGATTCAGGAGCAGTTCAGTTGGCACAGCTAGATGGCCAAGTATTACAAGGATGGGTGAATGGCACACGCCTGAAGCCTTATCACTTTTAAGTTTCATCATTTACTTTTTAAATAACTCTTGCAATCGAGAGGAGTTAGTAGGGTAGAATAGAAATATATTGAGTCAATAACTCTCTCGCACTCGAGAAGAGAATAGAATAGGAATCACAATAAAGAAAATAATTACAGTAACACAGAGAAAAATCCACCTGTTGCGATGCGGAGATCGCATCGCAATTGATTGTGGTCGGGTGGAGGGTAGTGTCTAACGTGTCATTCCTGTCAGAAAGCCAAGCGTGTAAAACATCATTCCGTCATAATAACCCATCATACCGATGTCAGTCTGTAGGATCGATGGATTTGAGAATTAACTGCCATAATTAGTAACAACCATTTCGTAATAAATTTTACATATTAATCCATAGTCATTACCCATCACGTCTACCCAAATCCCGAAGACATAGTCAGAAATGTCAAAATACACCTCATCGCGATAACTAATCGCACGATTATAACCATGGGGGAGACAGAAAAATTAATTAGTTATGGGGTCTTATCAACCTCATTCATACTGGTTAGATTACTTAACCCACATGAAAGAAGAAAGAATGAGAATGTCGGAAAATTCCGAGTTAGAACAAGAAACAACATTAGCAACGAGTAAAATTTCATCAGAGGAAGTTCAAAGAGGTAGTCCAGTAGCAGGAATTCACAGAGAGAGATTAGGGATAGCACTTGAAGTATACAAAATAAGGACAAATATGACAAAGGTATCAACAACAGTCATCGAGCTTGAGCTCGATGAGATAATTCAGAAGATGGAATCGTTAATGGGAAAGTATGACAATGCGTAGCTGATTGACACAGATTTCACATATTCATACCAATTTCCGGCTATGAAGAGGCAGGTATACATAGATAATTATGCTACAGAAGGAGGAGGGAAAGCAGCAAGAATGAATCTGGAGCTCAGAGGTATCCAGAGGTCAACAATACTAAACCTTAGGAACCTCCCATTGTTTGGAACAACGGGAGAAGCAATGCAGTGTACGAAATTCCTGCTGGGTAGACTCCAGAATGGATCACTATGGCTAGGGCGGGAGATACCAATACATGCAGAGGATATCAACAAGCTCACAGGATTATCAACAGAAGGAAATGATGTCTCCACAGTGTTCCAGAATGTTTCTAAGAGAGCCAAGAAGGCGAGAGATTATGATTACTATAAGACATATGAGAGCAGGAGAGGAGGGAAGGGGGCGAAAATAGACCTCATCCAGCAGTTAAATTTTCCTGTTACCTAATAGCGGGTAAGACGATGAGGCACTACACCAAGGGCGAATGCACCCTCAACACCATTTTAGTTGTGGAACACTGCCTCCAGGGAACCCAACTGAACTGGTGTACATTTCTACTAAAAGCGTTGTTCGAGGCTTACGAAGATATCTATAGAAGAGCCACAGGTTTCATTTATGGCTACCTCATAATGGCATTTGCGATGTGGAAATGGACTCACCTGGGGGTAAGACAACTCACGAAAATCACAAATGACCAGTCAATGGTGATGAAGTTTACGCCCTGGAGAATATCGGGAGATCCCAGCACAAAGGAGGTAAATGAAGAAGCTTTCTCATTCTGGTACAGGCAGATGGTGGATGTGGTGGCGAGACAAAGGGTTCCGAGGAACCTGTTGGACAGATATTCCTCTCAGATATGGTTTGGGTTCACTCACAAGTAGACATATGTCAGATCCACTTGTGTGGACGAAACCATGTTCAAAATGAGACTGTTAAAGTTTCAGGTTGATGAAAAGGCGTTCCACACCGAAGTCTGTTCATGGTCGGGAGTTGGAATGGAGATCAGAAGTGGAATACATCACTATTCGTTCGAGGGCATGCTACCAAGAGCACTACCATGGGAGACACCAGATGAAACAACGAGTAGAGTTTCTCAACTGCACCTAACACCTATACTAGAACAGCTGGACACGAGGGTAAAGGGCTTCAATCGGGTAATACAAACTCTTACAAGTGCTTATTCCGTGTTTCCTTCTTTTTCATAGTTTTAGTCTTCAAATTTTGCATCACCATCCATGATTGCACCTTTCGTCAGTACCCTACCTTTCACCATGTTTAATTCACCCCCAGTAACCACAGTAATTCCAATTCGGAAGAGTAAGGCACCTAAACCACTAGTAGCTACCCCTAAGGCCAATAAAGAAAGAATCATGGTGCCTAGGAAAATAGTTGGCCTCACCGAGGAAGATCAGACCCAACCCATGGATACAGGAGTACCAATTCAAGAAGAGCCAGAAGTTTCCACCCAAGTCACCTCCAAGCTACCTGTGTTTGATCCGTTCTCAGTTTTGAATATTCAAACATCATCTCCACTCGACACTCACACCTCTTCACCTCACACTCACCATTCATCACCCCATACTTCATTTAATTCCAAAGACCAATCCACCCACAATCCATCCACCTCAACAACTATCTAAGACCCAGTAACGGTAAGAAACAAGAAAAATGGGGACACCGAGGCAAAAGTTAACTCGAGTAAGGTTATAGCACCCGAGGTTAACCAACCTCTGGTGGGGCAGGGAACTTTCCTGGAACTATTAGTTTAAGGAGGATATTTTATTGCAGACACAACGCCCTCGAAAAAAGAGCTGAACACATTTCAATAGGCCAATTTGATACTACAGCAGATTTAGTCGACCACGAGTATGAATAACCCAGAAGTTCAGATGCCGCAACAGAACCAACTTGCATCACCACATGAGCACTCAGCAAGATCAACAGCCAGCGGCCAACCCCTAAGAGAAAGACTGCCATTCCATGACATGTCTGACACTGAGAGTATGCAGACCTGGGGAACTGAACAACTATACAACTTCATTCAGCGAGCAACATAACAGGCATAAGGGCTGCGTAACGACCTCCATCAGAGGTTCGAACAGCAACAACAACAGATCATTGCGCTTACTGAAGAGCACAATCAGCTAAAAGGGGAGAAGTAAAGTCTACAGGAACAATTAGAAAAGGTAACAGATATCTTCAAGGATCTTTGTCCAACAGTAATTTCCTAGGATAACAAGACGTCAAAAGACATATCAGCCTGCTCCATAGTCGAACAGTCTATCCGAGTGAAAATAACGTGCAAATCTCAGCAAGGAAAATCAAGAGCTCAAACAAACGCTCACAACAAGACTAGCGTTACCAGATCCTACTGTGATATATGTTGAGAAGGTTACCGAGAAGCAGAAGCAGGTAACCAGAATGCAAGAGACCCTGGGGACGACATTCAAAGAGGCTTACAACCTATTGAAGCATTTACACGAATGCTCTAATTTGTTAACTATGAAAGCCCAACCTATCTCAGCACAACCTTAGTAGATTTCCCAAGAGATAAAAGAGGCCACGGATCCCGTCAGCATAACCTAGCTCTACAACCAAGTGGAGGTGCTGGAAACCAGAATACAAAAGATAGAGGAGAATTCTACTGCCACAAAGCAAGTCCTCAGAGAGCTAAGGAAACCAGTCAAGCTGAGAGCAGAGGCAATACAATAGATGGCAGTCGAGGCCGAGATAAAAATCCAAGAAGTATTTAGAAAATTGCCGCCAGTAGCAGGCAAAACCGAGGCTGAAAGAGTTTCCACCAAAACCGACCAACTAATTAAGGAATGTAAACATGCAATTAATGAGTTCACAGAACTCAAGTCTTCAGCATTGATCAAGGTTCCCGAGTTGGGGCATTTTTTGGACAGAGCGAGGAAACGGAGAAGATAAAGTCAACTACAAAAGCAGACAGACCAATGGAAACTGAAGCAACAGGAAAGGATTGACTTGGGATGAGTCAATAGCATGTGGTTAGGGCCTGTTGGGGCCTTTGTTTTGAAAAAGGAACAGTTTTGAGTTGTGGAGAACAGGTGGCAGAGCACAATTACGGTAGAGGGGGAGTTGTCACGGTTGCAGATAGCTGGAAGATAGGTAGCATGACAGTTGCAAAAAACAACACATATGGCAGGTATGGGAGACAAAGACAATCAGCGGAACTCCCAGTAATCAGGATGAAGCAGAAAACATAGAAGTGGGAAAAGAGGAAAGACTAATAGTCACGTTGGCAAAAGAACAAATAGGCAATCAACCAGCGTATACAAGAGAGTTAGTCCAAATAACTGCAACGCTTTATTGAGCCTGCATGTCTCTATCACTTATAGCTATTCTAAGTTTTGATTAGATATGAGTCCAAATAAAACCTCAAATTTTTTTATTAGTTAACTCAAAAAAACCTTCTTTAAAAATATACATGAAGTAAAATATAAAACAATATTATAGACAACACTTCATAGATATTTAATTAGAATATAGATTAACCCAAACGTTGTTTTTAAATTTTAAAAGGGTGAAAATCATTTTTTTTAATGGAAAATGAAGGCTTTCTAAATTATGGATTTAAAAATGTTTGGGACAAAGAACAAAAGAGAAACATATAAACAAAATTATTTACATAAAAAAATAGATTAGAAAATATGGAAAATAAAATCGCATATTTAAAATAGATCTAATTTTAAGTTCAATGGATTCAATTAGAATAGTTGTAAGAAGTACTCATTCCAAAAAAAAAAAAATCATAAATAACTTGTATAAAATCATAATATATGTTCCATTATCAAGAGTTCATAGATAGCTATATTGTTAGTAGGTTTAAAGGAAGGTTTTTAAATGTTTTATCTAGTATGAATGTACATTGTTTGCGAAATTTAAAAGTTTAAGAATACCAATTAGATGACAAATTCAATGTTTTCACATTTGTGTAATGATGTTGCAAAGAAATGTTTTATGTGGAAATTAAAGAGCACTTGTGCAGTTTGCAATCGATAAAGTTTCATATTCTAAATTTAAATGAATAAGAATGGAGAATTAAAAGTAGCAATAACTAGATTTCCTAAGGCGATGGAAACTCTAAGTTCTTCCACAAATATGCCTCTTACAGGAAAGTCATTGACTCCATTTGGGATTTGAACGGTTACGATGGATCAATTATTTTTTATTTAGTCGGTCTAAATCACGTTGTAGTCTCTCATTCTACTCAACTCTTGAAGCAGCCCTAGGTCAATAATTTGATGGAACTTGAGGTAATCAATATTTTTCCCCAATTTTTCTCTAATGAGAAGGAAATTTTTGTTGGTCGACATGTTTCATTGGAGGAGTTGGAAGGTGTTCTGAAGTCTCGTGCTAAAGATAGGAGCCCTAGGCATGACAGTTGGTCTACTAAAATTTTCATCCATTTCTTTGATTTGTTGGGGACCGACCTTTTGAAAGTCGTTGAGGAATCTAGAATTAGTGATTCCATTAATGCTTCTTACCTGGATTTAATTCAAAAATATTTTATACCCCTCTCCTTTGATATATTTCACCCTAAACTGGTCTACAAAGACATTTCAAAAAGTATTTCCAACCTTCTTAAGGTGAAGTTAGATTCCAAAATTTCCTAAGAGAAATTTGGGTTCCTGCACAGCTGCTAGATTCACGAAACTTTTGGGTTAGCATAGGAATGCCTTCATTTGATCAAGAATAAGAAGATAAAAGCCCTTATTTTCAAACTAGATCTTAATAAATCCTACGATAAGGTCAATTGGTATTTCCTCGGGATGTTGATAATTCAAATTAGCCTAGGTCCGTGTGTAACCAATTGGATAATGGTCTATGTCTCCTCTTCTTCCTTTGCAATTTTAATCAATGGCTCCCCTGCTTCTTTTTTTCCTTGTTCTAAAAGGCTTCACCAGGGATTCTATTTGCTCCCACCCCCCTCCCCTCCCCCCTCTTTCTATTAGTCATTGAAGGGATCAACAGACTTATTTTGAAGGAGGGATGTGAGGGATCTTTAAAAGTTATTAAAGTTTCAGTTGGTATAATTATCTCCCATTTACTCTTTGTTGATGATGTGTTGATTTTTAGAGACGACCCTTTGAATGAATGGACTATTTATAAGAGAATTATGTATGTTTTTTTGTATACCTAATAGAATGGAGGTTAGTCTAGAAAACTCATGCTTTATTTTTCATGAGATCGAGGAGTCAATGATGGCAAGTGTTTTGAGCATTTGGCCTTGCAAGAAGGAAAATCTAGATCACAGATTCAAATATATTGGCTTTTGGCTCAAACCTAATAACCATAAGAAATAATATGTGTTCTAGATTGTTAACAATGTAGAGAAAAAAATTATTTGTTAGTGTTATATGTGGTTATCACTCAAAGGGCGACTTGTGTTAGTCAAATCATTGCTCGAGAACATTCTTGTCTTCTGGATGAATTTGATAAGAATTCCTTCATTTTTTATCAATATAATTAGGCAAAGAATGTTTTAGTTTTTATTGGCAGGAAATGCAGTGAAAGAAAAAATACACCTAGCTGGTTGGGAGTGTCTCTCGAAATTAAAATAATTGGGGGGATAGGGACTCAAAAAACTCTTTTGGTCTGGGAAATCCCTTACTGCTAAGAGCCTGTGGGAATTTATCGAAGGTAATGGTCTCTGGATCTCTATTAGCAAAGAAAATTATCTCAAAAGTCAATCCTTGCACAAATGGGTCCGTAAATTGGCAGTTGCTACCTCAACCTCTTCTATTCCTAGGTTTGTAGTATGGAAAATCCTTATGAATTATTTTCATTAGATTTATATATGCCTCTCGTGGAAGGTTGGAAATGGATGTCAAGTTCACCTTGGTAAATATCCTTTATAAGAGGAAACCATTTATGTTTTATTTCTGATGCATTGACTTCTTCCCTCAACTGCAACTGCATGTTCATGCTAGCGAAAGCTTTCGTTTCATTTCCTTTTGATTTCTCCAAGGGCCATTGGCTCCCTTCTTCATAACTAATTTTTCAATGTGAGCTATCTATCGAATGGGGTCAATTTGTCCTTAATTTCTATCTTAATGGTATAAATATCTCTAGGGAGAAAGACAATCCCTCGTGGGTATGGGGGAATCCCTTAGAAGGTTCTTCTGCCAAGTCATTTTATACCACCATTTCCTCTTCCCAACGCCAGGTGGATTCTCTCTACTGGTATTCTTTAATATGGAAATGGAGTCTTCCCACAAAACTAAAAAAAATTATGTGGCTTGCCTTGAAGAACAAAATTTTAATGTGGGATAATTTACAAAAAAAGGGGTTTTCAAGGTCCCACTATTTATATCCTTTGCAGAGGTGATGAGGAAAGTGTGGACCATATTTTTCTTAGGTGTGAAGTGCCAAAATATTTGTGGTCCTAAAAATCAATTCAATTGATCATTTTATTTCCTTTCCATATTGTCTTCACTTATGGCATTACAACAAGAGAATATTCCATTCAATTCTGAACTGTATAGCTTATAAAATCTAGGGAGTCAGTAATAAGTTGGTATTTGAAAACATAAACCCCAATATGTTGTTGGCCAAATCCAAAGTTATTTCCCTTTGGAGAAAGTACCCCCCCCCCCCCCCCCAAAATATCAAATACCATCTCAAAAGGAATTTCATTAGCCTAGCAATTAATCTTTGATTACCTGTAGATTTTTTTGATGGAGCATCTCAATAGGGAAAGTGTGTAGGTGGATTTACCATCATTATTGGTAGAAAGCATGTTATTAAATCCAAAATGGGGTTTGGTATGGGTACGAATACTAAAGAAAAAATCTTGGTTTTCGAGCAGCGACGCTGATAGCAAAGTCTTTATTCATCTCTAACATAATGATCGGTGGGGACTCTAAAACTATCATCAATTTGTTTTCTAGGGTGTCCAACTTATAGGTCATGACTATTTATTATTGGAAGGAAAAAGTGGAGGAGTTTTGCAGTGGTTTACAATCTATATATTTCTTTCATGTCTTTAAAGAATATCTGTAAAAAAATGGTCTCCAAATGCAATCTAGAACTATTCATCAGGAAGAACGGTTTGTTGGAGAATGTCTTCATGTTGGTCTCTACCAAGTTTTTTTTTTACTTTCATCATAGTTATGATTGTGGTATCTCTTGGGACTTGTTATTGGCTAGCCTTATGAAGGTGGTTTATTTAGAGGGATAGTGGTTTCGAGACTATGTTATGTAGTTGTATATTTTCGTTGGTCTTATTTTTTTGATGCCATTCTTATTATTTATTTGAATCATTTTCTTTTGCAGTCTTGGTTTCATAGTTGTATAGGACTATAATTTTTTGTGTCTGGAAACTTATGCGCTACAAAAACTTTATGGATTGTTGCTCTCATAGTTGGATTGAGGACTGGAGTGACACAGAAAAAAGGACTGTAGTAGCACACCCCACATACGAAAACTGGAGTAGTCTAAAAAATCCACAGAATAATCTAGAAATTCTGGTAAGAATTTCAAAAATTTCGACAAAGATTTTTGGAAATATGGGTTACAGTAGTTAAAATTTATTATTTTGGGTTGCCTAAGGGTTTTTGATGGTGCTGAATCCATTCCCATGATAAAAAATGCAATTCAAACACTCCAACTACCTGATTTTTTGAAATTATTTTTACTTGATTCCGACAAAAACTGTCGTCCGAACTATTTTGTTGCGTCGGTAGACAACTCCCTGCAGCATATTTTATTCAACACATGTTTATTTGGCACAACCATAGTAGCCACATAATTTAGTTCACATTTCCATCTTTGCACACACATTCTTTCTTTTCACAACCACCCTCTATAGCTTCCTCCACACAACCACTTTCATGCTAAATAATTTAAATGTAGATATTATATGTATATCAATTATTTCTTGATTATCTTATTTATATAAAATGAATAGTGTGCTCCCCAAAATCTCAATCGCTTGCCACTCATGAGTGTCCTATGGAACTTATGAACTGTACATACAATTTTAATGGAGTTTGGAGAAAATTGGAATCCAACAACTAGAATTTTCACTGTGTAAACTTGATTTTTTCCTTAAATTATGCAATTCTCACAACAACATCAAGCATAGATAGTTTTATGAACCATTTAAATACTTTTAAATAATTTGGATAACGTATGAATATTGTTCGGATAGGATGGCCAGAGAAAAAACCGGCAACTCAGCTTTTCTTGATGAATTGGCTCTAGTCTCGTGCCATGTGCAAATGGAAACATATGTCACTTTAAATTAACTTCTCATAAAATAACAAAAATATGGAAAGATTTTTTTTCTTGAAAAATAATATTTGTAATCTAAGATTTTATAAGGAAGTGACTACATTAGGTAGAAACACTCCAAAACGTAAAACCTATGACAATATGTGTACGGTGTAAGTTTTTTGAAATGTTGGATGTAACCATTGCAATTGGTTACATCCCCACTCAAATTTCTTGGGAAATCGACTCCTTTTGGCTTTCACAAAATAAAATGAAAACATTGTTCACCTCTAAATCATCAACTCAAGGGAGCAATAAGAACTATTATGTCTTGAATCCATCGATCCCTGAGGCTAGCCAACTAGTTTTTGCTCTGACATTGATAGTAATTGGGAAGCTCGAAAATTTTTATGATAGATTTGTAGAAATTTGTCATGCCATGAAGGATGTGTGAAGCTTTGCTTGTGAAGAGGTTTCTCCACTGTTCTACACAAATCTATTGCACAGTGAAAGCTCTACATAAGTTTAGCAGTTTAACTCTTGTAAGTGTATGTGAGTGTATTGATTAATATTAATAGATACTATTAATGTTTAATTATAGGAAAAAAAAATATAAAATAATATGTAGTTCAACTCTTGTAAGTGTATTGATTAATATTAATAGATACTATTAATGTTTAATTATGAGAAGCAAAGAATATAAAATAATATGTATGTTTTTGTTTTCCATGAAAATGACGCCAATGAAAAATATATGTACATCACAAATCTCTTTGAACTATGAAAAAAAATTAAACACGTGCATAGTATGAACGAGAAGCTTTTTAAGTCTTGAAAAAAGCATAAAATAATATACAAACAATCATATTTATGGCTTAAAGCACCGGATATAAAAATTAAAAATTAAAAATATGCTTTGTCACTCGGGATCACAAACATACTTGCGGCTTAAATTGAAATGTTATTCATCAAAACCCCAGGAGCGTTGGCAGGAAAATAACATAAACCTGAAGCAACAGAGGGAAAGAAAATAAGAAACGAGAAAGAAAATACATTGGACTTTGAAAATATCGTACAATTTCATATTCGAGTTGAAGCTTGCCTCGTATATCGTTACTTAAGTTTAATTATAATGACCAATGCCATAGGGTCTACTAATTCATATTCATTACCAAAAATCCTGAATTCAATTTCTTTATTTGTTATAATGCAATAAGAAATAAGTATTTATGGGCAGAGTGACACGTTTATTTCTATGCAAAGCATGGAGGAAGATTTTTGAAAATTCTTCTTATTTTGTTTGTTATTCCATAGCCTTAGAAACAAAGGGGTTAATATCAACATTGTGGGGAGATTTAATTGTGTGGAGGAAATTTTTATTGTGTCTAAAAGTTTTTTCTCTATAGTAAAAGTTTTGTATCAGGAAATATTAATTGGAGATTTGTTCAACTCTCTGTTTAGATAAAAGGCTTGCAAATGCATCAGTTCTTGTATCTGTTAGTGTCTCGTGATTTGGTTGATTGGAAAGCCAAATGACAGTGTAACATCAAACCAATATTTGGAGCCCAAGGACCTAGCCTTCCTGGACTCAGAGAGAGCTCTCTATATTTGTGTAAGGGATATCTGTGTGTTTGCTTATTGTGTTATGATTTTAGGCTAGTTATGAAGTAGGTTTTTGGTTTTGGTTTTTAGGTTGTGAGGGACGAACTGATCAAAGACTTAAGATAGGTGAAAATATGTTAGATCAACTGGGCTATGGGGTCGAAAAGGTCAATAAAGCTTTCAGATGGTGATATAAGGTTGTTGAAGGGCCGATTTGATTCGAGGTAAAATGGATCTTTGGGAAAAATGGAGTAAGATGGACATCAAGTTTGTGAATAACAAAGGATTTCAAGCACAAATAGTTTAATAGCTGACATAAACATGGTAGGGAAAACCATTAATCATGAGAAAT
Organism: Pinus albicaulis; assembly: GCA_034641835.2. Classification (NCBI taxonomy): domain Eukaryota; kingdom Viridiplantae; phylum Streptophyta; class Pinopsida; order Pinales; family Pinaceae; genus Pinus; species Pinus albicaulis. The sequence goes on along the minus strand of CM076576.1, from coordinate 531,297,188 downwards.
GTAACTTTAAGCTAATCAATGCATAGAAATAAACATTCAAGCCATGCATAGAGATATATAACTCTCTAACTTTAGGAAATCGATATCAGACTTTGGGGAAATACATTTAAGATAGAAAAACAACTCAAATCACTATGTTGGAATGCCTAAACACAGTACTTCAAGATATTAGACACTTTGAAAACAAGATTGCATAGTCTTAGGCAAAGGGCAAGATCAGAAAAAGACCTCCTTGGTTCAACATGTTGTGGATGATTTTGTCACCCCCCTAGAGACAGTATAGAGTTGCCATAGACCAATGCCTAGGACATCTTAATATAGCAAGGAGCTCTTCATATAGCTTGGGTTGTCAATCCAAAAGCTCACTTACTATCTCTTGTAAAACAAAGAAATAAGTTTTGAATGGGACCAAACTCTCTCAGAAGTTGACACAAAGATAAGAATAATGTAGGAACATCATGTAAAACACCAATACAAAGGCATCAGACAGTTAAGAGACAGTTTACTGTAAAGAGGGCCAGTTCAAATAATATATCACAGAAATCAAATATCAGGAAGAGAGTGCAGTGAGGAAACATAGAGAAGATATTAGTTAACATGAGACTGATACCCAGATACACAACAGAACCACATAAGGGCATATCAATCTACGAATCTTTATATGACAATGGCGTTTTAAAAGCACCCTCCTCAAGTAACTAATATAGCAGAAAATATGGAAGAGATGAGCATGGAACAGTATATCATGACTAGGCCTATTTAAAGCGCTTGACTAATTCCAGGAAGGGCACCAACATGGATGAATCCTTACTGCAAACTAGTGAGCCACTCGCATTCTAGAACATGATACAAGAATATAAATAGCATGAAATGAGATATTGTATTAACACATAAAATAAATTACATACTGTGAGATACCAAAGACCAGAATCCTCAGTACAGTCATAACTCCTCCTCACTGAGACCCTACGGGCTCTAAACCTTCATACAGAAATATTACAAAATGTATACAAGAGCCTTTTCACTGCACAATTTGCTGATAGAAATCTAGAACCCTTACAATGTCTTTCCTTCTAGCTTTTATAGAAGAGATAGAGGATTCTAGAGGAGGAGGTAGATGGAAAACATTTAATGACTTATTTTGAATCAGATGGCGGAAAACATCCGCGCCCATGCTATGAATGACTGAACATAAATGATTGTACTTTACAAATTTATTTCTGGAAATGAAAATCCGCTTATATACAAGACATAAATAATAAAATATGTAAACATTCGGCTCTTTTCTGGAGGAGGAAGATCTGCGGCAATAAAACCTTGAGGCGCCCGTTTCTGTGCATGGTACTTTCAATCTTCAGATTCCAAATTTAAATTTGAAACCTTTTTCAAGCTGGAAACTGAATCCATTGTTTCTTCATTAATAATCTGTTGCTGCATTAATGCTTTCATCTGCCCAATTGTGCCCTTTTGATTTTCTCTGGAGAGTTCTATAGATCGAAGTACCTTTCTTTAATGGAGGTCACATCATAGTGACTCCCGGATCCTTTCCGCCAACTTTGTTCCCACCACAATTTCCTGCAAAAACAAAAGCCTGTTGAATAAAACTAATCACGGAGATAGAGAACATAGTGGGGCTAATGGAAGCGGTGCCATGGATTTGAGAGGATGATGGAATGACGCGGGGCGGAGACTTCAAACAAAAACACTGAGATGTGACACATAACCGAAATATGTGAACCATGGAGGAAAAGTGGATGACATGTAAGCAAATGACGAAAAATGGCAGAAGAACGCTGATGGTATGAAGATTTTGAAGATTAACTTTTGGGGAAGTTACAAAGGAAAGACATAACAAAACGACGAATCAAAGGCTTTGGAGGTGGGACCCGGAGCGCGTGTCGCAAAATCGGAAGAGGAGAAAATGCGATGGAGGGAATGATGGAACAACAATATTCTGCGCTCTGCGCTATGTGATGGGCGTGATCGGTAGAGCGCAGATCGCAAAAACGAAAAGTGCGATGACGGGGATAGAGCGATCGGGAAACTGCGCTTTTGCGATGGGTCAAATGGGCCTAACCAATAAAAATGCAATCTGCGATAAGCGCCTTTAGGTGCAGCATTCGATTACATGGATGAAAGGAGGCGCGGAGCTAATGGAGAAAGGAGCTAGGCCTTATATAATTTTCAAAAGGGGATTTTTGGCCGATATGCGAATGGAGGGGCTGATTTGTACAACACAACAAATGATAATCTAATTAGTCTAAGAGAAATTTCATAGATGGAGCTATGGCTAGCCATGAGTAAGCAGGGCATACCGTAAATCATACTTAGCATGCATAAAACCATGAATGAAACAAGAAAACAATATTCTTAAGTTATTAAAGAGCAATCAAGAATTACTTAATGTGACTAAGAATGAAGAAAACATGGAAGCTATGAAGAAACATGAAATTTGAGGTGCCTCCAAGGGCATGTCTCAATTTTTTTCTCTACTGTCCTATAGCAAGCAAGAACATGGATTTATGAAAGAAAAGTAAGAAACAAAAATAGAGATAGAGACACTACCATTCTACCAAGTCATGGAATCCAATAACAATGCTCTTTCATCATCCAAGAACATCCAAGAAACTATCCAAAAGCATGAGACAAGTATTTCTTCCAAAGCTTATATGACCATATATTGCTTCTATTCATCAATTTAAACCCTGTTTACAATGAAATCCTTTGGAATATATAGGCCAAAGTGAGGAAAACCCCTTGGTTCAACTTGCAATCTCATTGGCCTATCCAAAATATCTGATTTTGTCCTTGAGGCTTTGCAAAGCCCAAGGCACAGAATATCTAATAAAATATCTAAAAAATTCTAAAAAAGGGAAATATATTGACTTTTCATAACTTATCATGTACAAAAATAGCTAAATGCACATGAAGAAAAGTCACTTTTGAAAGGTTCATTTTTTACAAAAATACTCAAAAAATACATCAGCAAAAGGTCCCCCGACTTTCCGGCAACTTTTGGAAGCCTTCCCGATATCAAAACGAGGCCCATGATAGCTTGTTGGAAAGATCTAAGTGTCTAATTTCTGAAAATGTTTATTGTTCTCCCAAATGACCAATGAAATTCCTCCAAAAACAGGCCTCTGTGAAAAAAACCCAAAAAATAAGCCTTGCTGATAAACGGGGCAAAGTGTAGAAAAAGCGAGTCTTTCTCGCCATTTTGGGGAGCAAAAGATCTTCAATTGTTTTGAAAATCACTGAGTATGTGCCCCTAAAATTATGGCATCCAATGATACCATTTTCATCCTTTGATGATGCCCCAAACTGAAATGGCGATGCCCATGAGTTTTGGCCAAAACCCAAAAATGACAAAAAACAAAAATATGTCGAATTTCACCCAAAATTGGTGAGCATGACCCTCAAGGGTTTTCAGAAACATGTTGTGAAGCAGAGGCCAAAATTTGGAGCCTTGAGGTGTCTTTCCTCAATTTTCGTTCCAGGTGCTTCCCTTTAGCCTCCTTGAGTTTTTCTTGAGCAGCCTTCAACTTCCGTCGGGAAAACTAATTGAGCTTTTTATAATGCCCGGTCATCCTCTGTTGAAGGTCCAAGTCCCTGTTTACCTTCTCCAATTTCTTCTCCAAGTAATCATTAAATCTCTCAAGCCATGCTTTCCGATTGTTCTCTATCTATTTTTCAAACAATGCAGTGAGAGGGGTAGATTGGAGAAGTGCATCTTCTTCTTCTTTTTGTTTATCAAGGGCCTTTTTTAGCCCCATGGTTCTTGGCCTCTTTCGCCTAGGCTGATCTTCGCCTTCACTTTCATCTAACTCACCCATGAGTTCTTTCAATCTCACTTGTGCTTTGTAGGCCTCCTTTTTGTATCGGATGGCCCGTGTCTCATATACAGCCATATGGACACTCATCTGCTTGTTTTGGACTTGCAAAAAGTGATTGAAGTTCCTAGCCCTATCAAGATCAGTATTCAAGGCATCAATTTGACTTTCTCTATGGATCAAGAGGTTTTCTAGGATCCGGGCTTCATTATCACTATCATCACTTTGGATTTGGATGATGTCGAATTCCCTTTCCTGTTCATGATTGCTTTCTTCCTTGTCCTTCCCTTTTCTTTGGGTGGCTCTTTTAGTCCTCTTCCTCTTGGGAAATTCGACCATGGGATTTTTGGGCAATTTTCCCTTGCTTCGAAGGGCCCTAGTCACATTTGGAGTTACAACTCTAGGCACCCTTTTCTTTGTTGTCTGGGGCTTGGTGACTTTCAGATAAGAGAGCATGGACCCTTGCCTAGGAGAGGCAGCTAGCACATGCTCCATGGGCTCTTTACCCTTGTCACTTTGCTCCTCATTTTTGCCACTGTCTTGGATTTCTTTATGGATTCCTTGGCTGTCCTTTTGGACTTCGTTTTGAGGGCTATCCTCCTCACTGTGTTGCACATCTTGATGCTGCTGCCCCTCTTCTTCTTGAGGTTGTTGTTCATTTTTATGAGGCTGTTGTGTATCATGTTGTGGCTGTTGTGTATATTTCTATGGCTGCCCTTGTTCAACATCTTGTATCTGCCCCTTGTTCAACACCTTCTGACTACCCCTGTTCAACACCTTCATGCTGCTCATCATCATGCCCTTCTTTCCCTTGTTGTTCTGTCTCACTGTGATGCTGCTCATCAGCATTTTCTTCTTCACCCCCTTGCTGCCCTATTTCATCCTGCTGCTGCTCATCATCACTTTCCTCTTTCTGCTCATGTTCTTCTTCCTCATCATGGTCATGCTCTTCTCCCTCTTTAGGCTCTTTTTTTTGTTCTATGGTAAACTTGAGCTTCTTGGGAATAGGTCTGCTAGAATAAGGCGAAGGATGGTGAGTAGGAGGTGTAGGGGATGTATGAACTGGAGGGACAGTGGATAAATCCGGATGGGTGATGAAAGCATCCCAAGAGACCTCCCTCTTCTCAAGATGATGAAGAATGATGACTTTGATGAGGGAGTGATGGAAGAGGTAGGCTGTTTGCTATGAAGGAGGCTTTTTCTGAATAGTGGAGGCCATTTTCTCCATGCTCATGTGTAAGAAGAAAGGAAGATTTAGCAACTTGGCCCTTGTGAAATGCATGAGCATTCGAATGTGATAGGCATAGACTCGGGAGAATATTCCCTCACAAGTGAAGTATTTCATGATGATCTTCATGAGGGGGTCGTAGCTAGTCAAAAGATATGAGAAAGGGAAAATGGAAGGACATGAATCTCTGTGCTCAGGCTTTAGAAAGGGCTTGTATTCTTCTAAGTCCAGGTGGCTTTGTTTAAACCACTTCTCCCTAAAATAAGGGATTTTAGTGGCCTTGGAGATGGACCTTGGAGAGAATTTGAAATCAAGGCCTGCCAGCTGGAAATGCTTGTCTTGAAACCTCAAAGCGCAAAGATGTGTCAAAGGGGAAAATCTCTTCACCTCTTGCACTCTTTGACAAAAATCTAAACACCCAACCTCATGGAAATTGAACAAGACTGATGGGTGGGCATTCACTTCTTCAGTGGAAACAGACTCAAATCTCTTATGCAGGCCACTCCTACTATCTTGCCTGGGAGGCATATTGTTTAGAATGCTCTATGCAACACCAAGCTGCCTCAAATAGCCTGTGGAAATTTCTTCTCAAACACAACTCTATCCTCTTTGTTAGTCACTATTTGACCAAGGCAAATTTGCCTCAAATGCTGTGTGAAATGGTTCTTTAATACCAGCTCCCTGCTCCTTACAAATCACTGTTTGTCTTCCTTTGTATGCCAACAAATAGTTATAATAACAAGCACACAGTCAAATAAAAGGTACACACAGTCAAATGATTACTATGTTTGGGTAAGGTCATAAAGCTCTTTATGTTTTGGTGTAAGCAAGACAGCCTTGCAAAAAACAAAATACCCCTCCCAATCAAAAGCACTTCTCTTGTACTTCACTATTTCACATACACAGGTAGACAAAACACCTTCAGACTGAGTTAAAATATCTTTCACCACAATTTGTTTTATGGGACAAATGAGGTAGCAATTGTTTCACTGTTTCACTTATTCAAATAATCACTATGCTTTCCTTACAAACACTTCTTCACCTTCTAACATTGTTTTCACCATTACATTTGCTGACAGAGGTTTAGCTTTGTCTTATCATAGTTAGGACACCTTCAACAATTTGACATGACCTCTAATACTGTGCTTATTTTGACTTGCAGGTAGTGTTATGTTTTAGCAATGTTTTGAGGGCAATTTTTAGGCCTTTTGACATCAACATAAACATACCACTTTCATTATGTCAATCTTGGGAAATCATAGCCATAAAAATCTCGGATCTTAAATAGAACATTCAACCCTCCTTACCACTGTTTTCTTCACTACATATTACTGACAGAGTTATGGTTTATCACTGTCTTGAGGGTAGCTTTAGGCTCTTTGAAACAAAAATGACCGCTCCACTAGCCTCCCACTGTAACAATCTTCTTCAAACTATTTACCCCAACACACCTTGATTTATACCAAGACCTTCTCTTTTTTAATCACCATTTAGAAACTCGAATATACCAAGGAGGTAAAATGAAAATACCTTGAAGATGGATGGAAGCCTTTGTTTTAAGAGTTTGAGCAGCTTCGAGACTTGTTTAAGGCGTTTTAACTGTTCAAACATGCGCGACACGTTCAAAAGGGTAAGCGCCGTGCAGCAATAGGTGTGTCGATTCGATGATGGGCGGTCGTGACCGGCGCCTACAAGCGCACCACGCAGACATTATAGCACTTTGTAAATTCACTCCTGAACACGCCGCGCGTTTTTCCAGGCGCGCCGCGCAGTCCAAAAGCTTCAAACTTTGTGATTTTTGCTCAAGAATTCCTTGTTTCGGTCGGGGAGAAGCCTAAGGGAGTATTGCTCGTGCTTTTGAATTGCACAATAGATTTTGCAACAGTCAACCTACCCCTTATATTTGAAAAAATCAATGACCCTTTGAAATGCTTTATGAAGGTTTTGAAAACGTTTGAAAAGGCCTTTGTTTAGAACAAAACATGGAGCACTACTATTTGTCACTTTATAATATTTAAACCATCATAAAGTCAATATTTGACCAAGACCATTAAAAGTGTTATGGATGACCCTTTTGAAGATCTTTGTAAATGTGACACTTTTCAAAGTGAAGAAGTCATCCTTAAAGCCACAATTCTCCTTAGTGTTTTCTCATTAAGGGATGAAAATTGCTTCCTGTGTCCATATCTTTGACATATTTCCATAAGGAACAGGCCTTCATTTGTAACAGTGGCATGCTTTATTCGTTTTGAGTGTTGTTCCTGACCTTGAAACACATGCCATAATCCTTCTTGCACATTTATGAACCTATGTGTCTATTTTCAAAGCCTCTTTGAGAAAACTAAGCTCAGGTTACATTCTTGTCCATTGTGATGAGTTATTGAAAGAAAATTCTTCATGAACAAGAAGAACAGGACTTTTTGAAAAGCAATCATCACTCTTTGGCCCGTGTCTAACCCATCTCTCAACCTCAGCAAGGTTGTTTCATTTTGGCTCTAGACTGCTTTTGAAAGAAAACTTTGATAGGATATAAGATCAACCTCTTGATTTATTATAGTACTCATGCTTTCTCTTTGTTTTTTAACACCATTTCTCTATCCATAAACCTTCAGCTGCTGTCCCATTGTAACTAAAATTTGCCTTTATAGTTAATGAAAAACTTAAAATCAAACTTTATCCCTAGCCCTATGCTTATAGATGAAGGAGGCCTTCTCAGTCTTCAACCCTATGCTTATAAAATGAAGGAGGTTTTCTCAGTCTTCAACCCTCTGCTCATGTATGGAGGAGGTTTTTCTCAGTGATGCCATTTCATCATTTTTTAAACAATGTTGTCTTTCCCTTCACTGCCTATTCATGCTTAAGCAAATGACGATGACAAACTTTCAATAATTCATGATGGGCATTTCTCTGAGACATGTAATTCTGCTTTCCAAATACCTTTGCGCCTCTTTTTAGATATCACAAGTAGTTTGGCTAGTATTTGCAAAGTACTTCTTGTCATTCATAATTTACTAACCTTTGACTATGATTGCAGGAGCTTAATGAAACACTCTCTGTCCTGTGGCTGCATCCCAGGCTCAAAAACCACATGAGAAGCAGTTGTCTTCTCATGTTGATCCAAATACTGTCTTCTAGAATGCTGGTACACTTCTACTCTTGAAAGATCTATTGAAACGCTGTAAAACCACTTGATATCAGTTTGACCTAGGGCATGTGCATTGCTGAGACTTTAGGGCTTGTTGGTGGTGCGACTTAAGGGTGTAACCAACTTTATTTGCAGAATAGGAAGGTATTTTATGACAGGTCTATAGTAGATAGAGGTTCTTTGGCTTTAGGATAGTTTGCCAAGGGAGAAATGCCTAAAGCGCCACTACCTAACTTAGGGGAGACTTCTTTGGACAGATTTGGATTGTTTTCTTTGGAACTGATGGGAAAGCTAGTATGGCTGAGGCTAGATAGGGCTTGATAATTAGGTTTCATCTCATCATGGGCGGATTGAAAAGGTAGGAGGGCAAAAAATGTTTATGGGTGTTTTCTAGCTAGAAAATTTGAAATTTTTTTAGATCAACTGCTAGAAAACTTGGCTGTTACAACTAGTCATCACCAACAAGTGAAAAATACTGATGACTAACAGTGGCTCCATTTGGGGAGGGCAGCTCCTTTTCAGGAGGTGTCTAGAATTTCAGATCTTTGGCTTATGAAGGCCAGTGCCTTATCCATTGGCGCAAATTTCATTCTTCCTTGATGTTATTTCTGAAAATTGATAGCATGATTAGCATCAATGATATTTCTACCTACCCTACTATCTTTCCTAACATTTTTTCTTCCTTTGGGTGCATTTGGACTAGCAACCCTTTGACAATATATTTTTTTTTTTGAAAAATGAACCTATCTAGTTTTACTCTTATATCTGTCGGGAGTTCAGATTAAGCTGATGAACTCCTTCATTACTCTAACTATGCTAGATCAACTGTCAAGGTTAAGCTGTTTGACAGGATTTTGTTCTCTAATCTAAAACATGAAATTGAAAAATGATCAACTCAGGGTTAGACATTCTGATTTGTCATGTACTTGCGGCACAAAAGACAAGCTGCACACAAATATTATTTTGCAAAAAATGAAATCTAAAAAAACGGGGCTAGGATGCACAATTTGTTTTTCATCCCCGCTTCCCTCTTTGGTTCTGTTTTGAGCATGTGGAACCAGTATCTTTTCCTAATCTACTCTCTTTGATAAGTCAAGCTTACACAATGTTGACCATCTTTTCCACTCACTAACTTATCAACAAATAAATTTAAAACATGTTCAGCTATGATTAGGCTAGATAACTGAACAAGACATTTGAGCACTAGTAGCGGCATTTAGATTTGCGCGCTTTCTGAATGACTATTTTTTGAACATGGGGCCTTCTTTCTATTTTTCAAACCGCCCACTTTTTCTATTTTTCTATTGTTTTTGAATTTTATGTTTTTATATATTTTTCAAACAATGGTATATACAATGATTGAAAATGTTTTAAACTCAGAAATCTTGGAAATGGCGAAACTTAAGCATCTTATCCTCATAAGGATCTCCTACCACTCTTGGTCCACTCAGCTCTCGAAAAGAGAAATTTGGAACATTTTCTCTTTCAAGCATGATATAAGGATTCATGCATGAATCTCTGAACAAACCCATATCTTCCCGCTGTACCTCTTTATACCTCTAATTTCCACTCCTTCCTTTACTGTACATATTTTTCAAGTAATGCAGATATTCTTTGTCATTTTTGAAAAAAATGATGACATCATCAAGGTATGTCAACATGCAGAAATTCAGGACTGGAAACATGGCTTTTAGGAGCATATTTTTGATATCCAGTGGTTTTGCAATTCTGAATTTGAAACTGGAACTACTTCCAGTATACTGGAAAAAATCTTTGAGCTATCTACTTTGCAAGGGAATCAATTGGCTATACCCTGAAACATCATCTTGCAAAGAAATATGATTAAAAGCACTTATCATCAGTATATCATGGTCTTGGGCAGGAAGGATAAAATTTCTGTCACCAGGATGTGTATTAGTGTTTCTAAAGTCAAAACAGATCCTATGACCAACTATTTTATCTTTGACTATTCTTGATTGGTTTAGATTTTTGTATTTTCTTTTGTCGAGGTTGTTTCTTGGAGTGATGGTAGTGGCATAGTGTTTCTCACTGTTTTCTCTATATGAAGTAGTATTTTGAATGAGAGTTCCAATTTTAGCAGTTCTAAGTCTTTGGTGGAGTGATAGAATGTTAGCTAGTTCAAGCAACTCAGGTATACTTGGACTGCAGTCATCATCTTCTCTCATAAGAAGTTTATCAGGCATTTTTTATGGAATTTGAGTTGTTATGGCTAAAGTCAAGGTTTCATTTGCAGCGGTAGAGTTATGTGACGGTAAATCCTTGAGGTATGGTAAAAACATTAAGCTTCCTTGCCCCCTAGTTTAAAAAAGGTTAGTGATATGCAAGTCTTCTAATGCCTTTGTTCTGAAAAAGTTTCCTGATGTTACCGCTAATGTTTGCCTAAGGTTTGAGCAATTTTCTTAATAGTACATAATGGTTTGTATTTCTTGCTTTATCCCTGTTTTAAAAGGAACACACTCACTTTCCTCAAGACATAGCTGTTCATGATCATGATAGTATTGAGTGTCTAGTTCACCATAGGAACTAGGGGTAGCTGATGTGGTGGGTCTAAGTTTGTTTCAAATCCTTCTGACTGTTCTTCAATGTTCTCATCAGTGTGTAAAATGAAAGAGTTTAGATCAGAATGCAAGGAATACATCGGGATGTTATCTGGCCTCTCTTGGCTACTGATCATGTATTTCATGTGTGATTCTCGATAGAGTATTCTAGTTTGGTCAAACACAAAAATAGTGGCATAGGACATATCAAGTTGAATATTTCCTTGAAGCTTGGCTCCCCAAGATCTGGATAGAAGCATTCCGTACTTGGGAGGGATGTCCGCTACCACTATGTCCATGATCAAATGTTTTGCAGGTACTTGGGCCAAACTGAAATAAAGATCTTTGATCAAACCTAGACATTTGACTCTACTCGAATCAAATGAATATAAGTCTTTGTATGGTCTTGTGATTTCTAGGCCTAATATTTCCATTACAACCTTCGGCATGAGATTATGCGAGGCTCCAAAGTCTAGCATGGCATTGTGAAGGATTTGGTCATGGATATTCAGACTGATGTAAAAGGGAAGAGTGGTTCCTTCTTGGAATTTTCCTTCTATTTTCGGACCAAACAACACTTCAAGAGTGTCATCAGCTAGATTGAGGGTGTTCACATCATTTTCTATATTCAGGACCTTTAACACTTGGAATTTATAAGAACCTTGGGCGATAATTTCAGTGAGAGGCATGGTAATCTTTATTTTGGCGATTTCTCCCTCAAAACTGAAAGGTACTTGTAGTTTAGATAGGTTCTCTTCAGCTTTTTCAGCCATGAATTTCTCTATGTTCCAAGTTTGTTGGCTTTGTTTTTGGATCTTGTTTGACATAGCCACCTCGGGAATATTTGTGGGAGTACTAGGAGCATCTGAGCCCAGACTTGTTTGGGTAACTTTATCTTTGTTTTGGTCATTTTTCCTGACCATGATTTTGTTTCTGTTCACTGCTTTTTTAAGGATGGTATCAGGGGTTTTAGCAGTGTCTGAGCTGTCTTTCTTGGATTTGTCTTGGTTTTTTCTGCTTCTAAGGTTATACTTCCTGTGAGCTTCTACTATGGCATTCTGAAAATCTATGGCAGGATCCTCGGGATCTTCATAATTGGTTTCATTCTGATTCAGAGAGAAGAATGCTTGTTCTTCTTCTGTGAGGTACACCTCACTCTCATTATCAGACCCTATGAGGTTCAAATGATTTTCATCAATGGGTTTTGTATCCCTATCATCTTCTTCCACATAATTTTCATTAAATGGTGGCCTAATTTGTTGGTCATTTTCCCTTGGTTTGTTTTGAGGCCGTTCCCTCCTAAAATTTTGGTTCCAGTTTCTGTTTGGAGGGTTTGGCTGGTTGTCCCTAAGAGGCTACTTTTTTCATTTCCTCTAAGGTAAGGGGGTCCTTGTCTCTTAGATGATAAGTCATGTCTGGGTCAAAACCCTCGGGGAATTTCACCAGGGCTGAGCCAAGTGGAGGTTTGAAGTGAGGTGGGAGGGCGTTATACACACTATTGAACTTAGTGCAGTATCCCTGGACACTTTCCCCATTTTCCCGTTTTAGATTTTTATACTCTAACAGGATTTGAATGGGGTTCTTTCGGATTTCCAACTTGTTTATGAAGGTTTGGTAGAGTTCTGGGAGATTGTGGATGTTGTTTGGAGTTAAGCTTTTAAACCATTTTTTGGGTTATTTGCCCAGGATTTGGGCAAACATCCTCATTCTAATGGTCTCGTCTTCTATTTCCATGTATTCAAAGTCATTTCTAATCCTATCTACATGTTTTTGAGTTGTGGTAGCCTCAACTCTGGTAAAGTTTGGGATTTTGGATTGATAGTCATTTTGTAAGGGAGCCAAAGGTTGTGGCAACACTAAAGGTGCATACCAGGCTGCCATGACGGGAGCTAATGGATGATGTACAAAATGAGGGCTTGTGGGATGAGCTGAGGTGGTTTGAACAGTAGTGGTTTGGATGGGTGTGGTGGATTTACTTGGACTAGTGATCTGATTTTGAGCAGATCTGGGATGGTAGGAGCCAAAGTGATGGAGAAGCTGGAAGTCAGGATGTGTGGTAGGTGAGGCTTCTCTACTAGGACTCTGTGGCAGATCTAGGGGCTCAAGATCGCCAAATTCTATCTTACTTTGTGACTTGCTTCTAAAAAGGGTTTTTGCTGATTTTAAGTCAAAGGGGGAATCCAACAAGGCTGTGAGATGTTCAGGTACTGATCTTGATTTACGGATGGACCTATCGATAGCTAAATTTCCAGTTTCAGAAGCTTGCCACAGAATCTTCTCTGGGTCATCTACTATGATAGGGGGATTTGGGTCTGGATGAGATCTGGTGTTGATTCTTTGTGAAGCCAGATTTCAAGTCTAGAGTTTAAAGAGGATGGTATTTGTGATTGTTTCGGATAGATGGCCTCTCTAGGGTTTTACTAATGTGAAGGTTGGTCAAAATAAAAAGATGGACTAGTGGAGTCGCCAGGTGGATTTCTATGATAACTATGGTCCACCACCAACACTATCAAAGATGCTTACGGGAAAAAGTTTTATAGCAAACTTTGAGATGGAAATTTGCAAAGAATAGTGATTCACTTGGTTTTAACAGTTTTCTAGGTTGTATGGACAAGCTAATGGTTCTCTTGGCAAGAAGACTTCTACTTATCTCCTATGTTTAGGTGAGGTTTTCCGAATCGCTAAGTTATACTTATTTTGCCACTGATTACAGAGTTTCTACCCTAAGCTTAATTTTTTTGGAAGGATGAGTTAGCATAAAGGTATGGTTTATGAATTTTTTAGTCTTTTTATGGAGTTTTTTGGCCTATTGGAGGCTAGTGGAGTCGCCAGGTGGAACTTGGTTGTTTTTGTAAAGATATAGCTATGGTCCACCACCAGTAACTAGGGAAAAGCCAACCTGGGAATGTTTTGGGGTTTTTCTGAGTTCTTTATGTATTCCTAAGGTTTTTAAGAGTGTCCTACAGCTGAGTCATCATTTTGCTAGGATGGTGAGACAACCAGATTCTACTCTTCTAAGTTTGACTGAGATTTTGAGAGTTCCTAAGGGATACCTAAGATGTTTTGACTCAAAGTCCCACCGTGATTTCCATTATGTTAGTGAGCGGTGGGATAGGTCAATCATATAGTATTCTAAATTTGACAAAGTAGTAATGCCTACTGGAGGCTAGCAGAGTCGCCGGGTGGATTTTTAGTTGTTTTGAGGGGATATTGGTATGGTCCACCACCAGTACTGACAAAAACCAATCTAAAGGAGCTTTTTAGGGTTTTTCTGAGTTCTTTATGTAGTCCTAAGGTTTTTAAGAGTGTTCTATAGTTGAGTCATCATTTTTCTTGGATGGTGAGACAACCAGATTCTACTCTTCTAAGTTTGACTGAGATTTTGAGAGTTCCTAAGAGATACCTAGGATGTTTTGACTCAAAGTCTCACCGTGATCGCCATTATGTTAGTGTCCCATGATTTGGCTGATTGGCAAGCCAAATGACAGTGTAACATCAAACCAATCTTTGGAGCCCAAGGACCTAGCCTTCCTAGACTCAGAGAGGGCTCTCTCTATTTGTGTAAGGGATATATGTGTGTTTGCTTATTGTGTTCTGATTTTAGGCTAGTTATAAAGTAGGTTTTTGGTTTTGGTTTTTAGGTTGTGAGGGATGAACTGATCAAAGACATAAGATAGGTGAAAATATGTCAGATCAACTGGGTTATGGGGTCGAAAAGGTCAAAAAATCTTTCAGATGGTGATACAAGGTTGTTGAAGGGCCGATTTGATTCGAGGTAAAATGGATCTTTGGGGAAAATGGAGTAAGATGGACATCAAGTTTGTGAATAAAAAAGGATTTCAAGAAAAAATAGTTTAATAGCTGACATAAACATGGTAGGGCAAACCATTAATCATGAGAAATGTAACTTTAAGCTAATCAATGCATAGAAATAAACATTCAAGCCATGCATAGAGATATATAACTCTCTAACTTTAGGAAATGGCTATCAGACTTTGGAGAAATACATTTAAGACAGAAAAACAACTCAAATCACTATGTTAGAATGCCTAAACACAGTACTTCAAGCTATTGGGCACTTTGAAAACAAGATTGCATAGTCTTAGGCAAAGGGAAAGATCAAAACAAGACCTCCTTGGTTCAACAAATGACAATCTAATCAGTGAAAGAGAAATTTCATAGATGGAGCTATGGCTAGCCATGAGTAAGCAAGGCATACCGTAAATCATACTTAGCATGCATAAAACCATGAATGAAACAAGCAAACAATATTCTTAAGTTATTAAAGAGAAATCAAGAATTCCTTAATGTGACTAAGAATGAAGAAAACATGGAAGCTATGAAGAAACGTGAAATTTGAGGTGCCTCCAAGAATATGTCTCAAATTTTTTCTCTACTGTCCTATATCAAGCAAGAACATGGATTTATGAATGAAAACTAAAAAAAAAAAATAGAGATAGAGACACTATACCATTCTACCAAGTCATGGAATCCAACAACAATCCTCTTTCATCATCCAAGAACATCCAAGAAACTATCCAAAAGCATGAGACAAGTATTTCTTCCAAAGCTTATATGACCATATATTGCTTCTATTCATCAAGTTTAGCCCTGTTTACAATGAAAGCCTTTGGAATATATAGGACAAAGTGAGGAAAACCCCTTGGTTCAACTTGCAATCTCATTGGCCTATCCAAAATATCTGATTTTGTCCTTGAGGCTTTGCAAAGCCCAAGGCACAAAATATCTAAAAAATGATAATAAAGGGAAATATATTGACTTTTCATAACTTATCATGTACAAAAATAGCTAAACGCACATGAAGAAAAGTCACTTTTGAAAGGTTCAATTTTTACAAAAATACTCAAAAAATACATCAGTAAAAGGTCCCCTAACTTGTCGGAAACTTTTGGAGGCCTTCCCGATGTTGAAACGAAGCCCATGATAGCTCATTGGAAAGCTCTGAGTGTCTAATTTCTGAAAATGTTTAGTTTGATCCCAAATGACCACTGGAAGTCCTCAAAAAATAGGCCTGTGTGAAAAAACCCAAAAAATAAGCCTTGCTGATAAACGGGGCATAGTGTAGAAAAAGCGAGTATTTCTTGCCATTTTGGGGGAGCAAAAGATCTGCAATTGTTTTGAAAATCGTTGAGTATGTGCCCCTGAAATTATGGCATCCAATGATACCATTTTCATCCTTTGATGATGCCCCAAACTGAAATGGCGATGCCCATGAGTTTTGGCCAAAAACCCAAAAATGACAAAAAACCAAAATATGTCGAATTTCGCCCAAAATTGGTGAGCATGACCCTCAAGGGTTTTCAACAACATTTTGTGAAATAGAGGCCAAAATTTGGAGCCTTGAGGTGTCTTTCCTCAATTTTCGTTTCGGGTGCTTCACTTTAGCCTCCTTGAGTTTTTCTTGAGCAGCCTTCAACTTCCGTCGGGCAAACTGATTGAGCTTTTTATAATGCCCGGTCATCCTCCGTTGAAGTTCAAAGTCCCTGTTTGCCTTCTCCAATTTATTCTCCAAGTGATCATTAACTCTCTCAAGCCATGCTTCCTGATTTCTCTCTATCTCTTTTTCGAACAATGCAGTGAGAGGGGTAGATTGGAGAAGTGCATCTTCTTCTTCTTTTTGTTTCTAAGGGCCTTTTTTAGCCCCATGGTTCTTGGCCTCTTTCGCCTAGGCTGATCTTCACCTTCACTTTCATCGAACTCACCCATGGGTTCTTCCAATATCACCTGTGCTTTGGAGGCCTCCTTTTCGTATCGAATGGCCCGTGTCTCATATATAGCCATATGGAAACTCATTTGCTTGTTTTGGACTTGCAAAAAATGATTGAAGTTCCTAGCCCTATCAAGATCAGTCTTCAAGGCATCAATTTGGCTTTCTCTATGGATCAAGAGGTTTTCTAGGATCCGGGCTTCATTATCACTATCATCACTTTGGATTTGGATGATGTCGAATTCCCTTTCCTATTCATGACTGATTTCTTCCTTGTGCTTCCCTTTTATTTGGGTGGCTCTTTTAGTCCTCTTCCTCTTGGGAATTTTGACCATGGGCTTTTTGTGCAATTTTCCCTTACTTCGGAGGGCCCTAGTCACATTTGGAGTTACAACTCTAGGCACCCTTTTCTTTGTTGTCTGGGGCTTGGCAACTTTTGGAGAAGAGAGCATGGCCCCTTGCCTAGGAGAGGTAGCTAGCACATGCTCCATGCGCTCTTTACCCTTGTCACTTTGATCCTCATTTTTGCCACTGTCTTGGATTTATTTATGGATGCCTTGGCTTTCCTTTTGCACTTCCTTTTGAGGGTTGTCCTCCTCACAGTGTTGCACATCTTCATGCTGCTACCCCTCTTCTTCTTGAGGTTGTTGTTCCTTTTTAGGAGGCTGATGTGTATCATGTTGTGGTTGCTGTGTATATTGTTGTGGTTTCCCTTGTTCAGCATCTTGTGGTTGCCCCTGTTTAGCACCTTCTGACTGCCCCTGTTCAACACCTTCATGCTGCTCATCATCATGCCCTTCTTTCCCTTGTTGTTCTGTCTCACTGTGATGCTGCTCATCAGCACTTTCTTCTTCACCCCCTTGCTGCCATGTTTCATCCTGCTGCTGCTCATCATCACTTTTCTCTTCCTACTCATGTTCTTCTTCCTCATCATGGTCATGCTCTTCTCCCTCTTCAGGCTCTTTTGTTTGTTCTATGGTAAACTTGAGCTTCTTGGGAATAGGTTTGCTAGAAGAAGGCAAAGGATGGTGAGTAGGAGGTGTAGGGGATGTATGAACTGGAGGGACAGTGGAGAAATCTAGATGGGTGATGAAAGCATCCCAAGAGACCTCCCTCTTCTCAAGCTGATGAAGAATGATGACTTTGATGAGGGAGTGATGGAAGAGGCAGGCTGTTTGCTGTGAAGGAGGCTTTTTCTGAATAGTGGAGGCCATTTTCTCCATGCTCCTGTGTAAGAAGAAAGGAAGATTTAGCAACTTGGCCCTTGTGAAATGCATGAGCAGTCGAATGTGATAGGCATAGACTCGGGAGAATCTTCCCTGACAAGTGAAGTATTTCATGATGATCTTCATGAGGGGGGCATAGCTAGTCAAAATATATGAGAAAGGGAAAATGGAAGGACATGAATCTCTGTGTTTAGGCTTTAGAAAGGGCTTGTTTTCTTCTGAGTCTAGGTGGCTTTGTTTAAACCACTTCTCCCCGACATAAGGGATTTTAGTGGCCTTGGAGATGGACCTTGGAGAGAATTTGAAATCAAGGCCTTCCAGCTGGAAATGCTTGTCTTGAAACCTCAAAACGCAAAGATGTGTCAAAGGGGAAAATCTCTTTGCCTCTTGCACTCTTTGACAAAAATCTAAACACCCAACCTCATGGAAATTGAACAAGACTGATGGGTGGGCATTCACTTCTTCAGTGGAAACATGCTCAAATCTCTTATGCAAGCCACTCCTACTATCTTGCCTGGGAGGCATCTTGTTTAGAATGCTCTCTGCAACACCAAGTTGCCTCAAATAGCCTATGGAAAGTTCTTCTCAAACACAACTCTGTCCTCTTTGTTAGTCATTGTTTGACCAAGGCAAATTTGCCTCAAATGCTGTGTGAAATGGTTCTTTAATACGAGCTCCCTGCTCCTTACAAATCACTGTTTGTCTTCCTTTGTATGCCAAAAAATAATTATAATAACAAGCACACACTCAAATAAAAGGTACACATAGTCAAATGATTACTGTGTTTGGGTAAGGTCACAAAGCTCTTTGTGTTTTGGTGTAAGCAAGATAGCCTTGCAGAAAACAAAACACCCCTCCCAATCAAAAACACTTATCTTGTACTTCACCGTTTCACATACACAAGTAGACAAAACACCTTCAGACTGAGTTAAAAGATCTTTCACCACAATTTGTTTTATGGGACAAATGAGGCAGCAATTGTTTCACTATTTCACTTATTCAAATAATCACTATGCTTTCCTTACAAACACTGCTTCACCTTCTAACACTGTTTTCACCATTACATTTGCTGACAGAGGTTTAGCTTTGTCTTATCGTAGTTAGGACACCTTCAACAATTTGACATGACCTCTAATACTGTGTTTATTTTGACTTGTAGGTAGTGTTATTTTTTAGCACTGTTTTGAGGGAAGTTTTTAGGCCTTTTGACATCAACATATACACACCACTTTCATTATGTCAATCTTGGACAATCATAGCCACAAAAATCTCGGATCTTAAATAGAACATTCAACCCTCCTTACCACTATTTTCTTCACTACATATTGCTGACAGAGTTTATGGTTTATCACTGTCTTGAGGGTAGCTTTAGGCTTCTTGAAACAAAAATGACCGCTCCACTAGCCTCTCACTGTAACAATCTTCTTCAAACTATTTACCCCAACACACCTTGATTTATTCCAAGACCTTCTCCTTTTTAATCACCATTTAGCAACTCAAATATACCAAGGAGGTAAAATGAAAATACCTTGAAGATGGATGGCAGCCTTTGTTTGAAGAGTTTGAGCAGCTTCGAGACTTGTTGAAGGTGTTTTAACTGTTCAAACATGCGCGACACATTCAAAAGGGTAAGCGCCACGCAACAATAGGGGTGTCGGGTCGATGATGGGAAGTCGTGACCAGTGCCTACAGGCGCGCTGCACAGACGTTATAGCGCTATGTAAATTCACTCCTGAACGCGCCACCCGTTTTTCCAGGTGCACCGCACAGTTTAAAAGCTTCAAACTCTACTATTTTTGCTCAAGAATTCCTTGTTTCAGTCGGGAAGCAGCCTAGCGGAGTATTGCTCGTGCTTTTGAATTGCAAAATAGATTTTGCAACGGTAAACCTACCCCTTATATTTGAAAAAATCAATGACCCTTTGAAATGCTTTATGAAGGTTTTGAAAACGTTTGACAAAGGCCTTTGTTTAGAACAAAACATGGAGCACTACTGTTTGTCACTTTATAATATTTAAAGCATCATAAAGTCAATATTTGACCAAGACCATTAAAATTGTTGTGGATGACCCTTTTGAAGATCTTCGTAAATATGACACTTTTCTAAGTGAAGAAGTCATCCTTAAAGCCACAATTCTCCTTAGTGATTTCTCATTAAGGGATGAAAATTGCTTCCTGTGTCCATATCTTTGACATATTTCCATAAGGAACAAGCCTTCATTTGTAACAGTGGCATGCTTTATTCGCTTTGAGTGTTGTTCCTGACCTTGAAACACATGCCATAATCCTTCTTGCACATTTATGAACCTATGTGTCTATTTGCAAAGCCTCTTTGAGAAAACTAAGCTTAGGTTACATTCTTGTCCACTGTGATGAGTTATTGAAAGAAAATTCTTCATGAATAGGAAGAACATGACTTTTTGAAAAGAAATCATCACTCTTTGGCCTGTGTCTAACCCATCTCTCAACCTCAGCAAGGTTGTTTCATTTTGGCTCCAGACTACTTTTGAAAGAAAAATTTGATAGGAGATAAGATCAACCTATTGATTTATTATAGTACTCATGCTTTCTCTTTGTTTTTTAACACCATTTCTCTATCCATAAACCTTCAGCTGCTGTCCTACTGTAACTAAAATTTTCCATTATAGTTAATGAAAAACTTAAAATCAAACTTTATCCCTGGCCTTCTGCTTATAGATGAAGGAGGCCTTCTCAGTCTTCAACCCTCTGCTTATAAAATGAAGGAGGTTTTCTCAGTCTTCAACCCTCTGCTCATGTATGGAGGAGGTTTTTCTCAGTGATGCCGTTTCATCATTTTTTAAACAGTGTTATCTTTCCCTTCACTACCTATTCATGCTTAAGCAAATGACGATGACAAACTTTCAATAATTCATGATGGGCATTTCTCTGAGACATGTAATTCTGCTTTCCAAATACCTTTGCGCCTCTTTTTAGATATCACAAGTAGTTTGGCTAGTATTTGCAAAGTACTTCTTGTCATTCATAATTTACTAACCTTTGAATGTGATTGCAGGAGCTTAATGAAACACTTTATGTCCTGTGGCTGCATCCCAGGCTCAAAAACCACATGAGAAGCAGTTGTCTTCTCATGTTGAGCCAAATACTATCTTCTGGAATGCTGGTACACTTCTGCTCTTGAAAGATCTATTGAAACTCTGTAAAACCACCTAATATTAGTTTGACCTAGGGCATGTGCGTTGCTGAGACTTTAGGGCTTGTTAGTGGTGCGACTTAAGGGTGTAACCAACTTTATTTGCAGAATAGGAAGGTCTGTTATGACAGGTTTATAGTAGATAGAGGTTCTTTGGCTTTAGGATAGTTTTCCAAGGGAGAAATGCCTAAAGCGCCACTACCTAACTTAGGGGAGACTTCTTTGGACAGATTTGGATTGTTTTCTTTGGAGTTGATGGACAAGCTAGTATGGCTGAGGCTAGATAGGGCTTGATAATGAGGTTTCATCTCGTCATGGGCAGATTGAAAAGGTAGGAGGGAAAACAAAATTTATGGGTGTTTTCGAGCTGGCAAATTTGACAATTTTTTAGATCAGCTGCTAGAAAACTTGGTTGTTACAACCAGTCATCACCAACAAGTGAAAAATACTGATGACTAATAGCATCATTGGGAAAAGAAGTAGCATAAAAATGAGATTTGTTTAGCCCCCTTTCCCACTCACCTAAGTAAATGACTTGCATCATTAGGTAGAGAAATAACATACTATTGTTAGTGTTATTTCAGTGTCAGAGCACTCACTGACTGAGTGACCATTCATAAAATTAGTTTTTTCTTTTTATTGAATTTCCAGGCACTAACAAATACCAAAAATAAAACTCTTTCCATATGCGGAAATATGTCCCATCAAATCTCGCTAAACAAACCGAAAATAAAAAAAATAAAAAATAAGATTTCTAGAAAATTAGAAAATTATTTTTGAATTTATGTAAAATAGAAATATTTAGCATTTTCCAGAAACATTGGTTAAAATTGCAAAAAAATCAACAAAATAATACAAAGTCACTACTTTTTCTATACTTCATAAAGAGAAGTATTAATTTTCATAAAATAATATATATATATATAATTTTATGAATTTGATTAATCAGAATTGTTGGGGTTCCCATGTTTTGGCCAGATTGGCAAGACCAAAAGATGAGACAACATCAGAACCACTTTGGGGCCCTAGGATCTAGCCCTCCTGGACCCGGAGAGGGATCTCTCCAATAAACAAAGAATGATTTATCTTTGAAGCTCAGAATGAGATGTTAGGCTAGTTATGAAGCACAAAAAGGGGTTTAAATAATTTGGTTGGAGGGTTGCTGGGTTGGTTAGGAGATCATGGACTGGGAAAGCAATGGGAGAAAAGGAACAAAGAAACAGGATGTTTTAGCAAGGAGAATGGGCCAAGACCGTGCCATCCATTGGGCTATGGAGTCATGAGAGGGAAATTACTTGCATCTACTAGCCAAGGCTTCCAAAGGGCAAGTCATCTATACTAAAGGATCTTTTAGATAGATGATGGGATGGAACATTAAGGAGAGAAAGTGGAAGAAGGAAAGACAACCAACTTTCTGTCTATAGATCAGGTCAGAGGTCATTTAACTCCAGACCTACTTGGACATACTCAAAGGCTTCTCTCAGAGAGACAAAGGGGCAGCTTATAGATCAGACCAGAGGTCATTTAACTCCAGGTCTGCTTTAGCAACTCCAAGGGAAAAACAGAGATATGTTAAACATAAGGGATCTTAAAAGGGCCAGCTGGTCGCGCAAGGATCCTAGTGGACAGGGCTTACTCTTATCCCCAGTGCTCCCAAACTTTCCAGCTTAAAACCCCTCAAGAACATCTAAGAATAGCTTCAACCAATTCATACATCAGCCAGCAGGCAATAACATCCACTGCGCTGGTTAAACCAACTGAAAACCATTCTCATATAGCACATAAAGCAGAAAACATTGATGGCAAGGAGAGAAGACAGCATAGGGCACCTAACAAGGGTGAATCCTATACCATTATTCTGATGCAAGCCCAGAAGAACATGAAACAATATGAAAATGTAAATAACAGAGTTAAGGAAAACATCACCAATAGTAATAGACCAGGATCCTGTGAAAAGTGCTTTGATTAATTGATGCAACACCAGTCATGTACAATATGGCTCAATGGCTGTTACAGCCCAGACTTTCTCCTCCCAGCCTATTACATACAACTACTCTGCTACTCCCTCCCACGACTGTTCTAACAGTCAAGAATGAATCCCTCTAACAACAGATGCCCAGCAAGGCAACAACAACCTTTACATTATGTTCTCGGGGATATTTATAGGAGAAGAGGAAGAGACAGAGGTAGATAAAAAAATAAATGAGACTCATTAAGACAGTAAGGCGGAAGTGTTCATGCCCATACTGCTTAATGGCTTTCTGCAGTGCTGTAGGTACTCTGTAATCTGGTTCGGAGATCTTTGTCAGGCCGGAAATTGACCTCGGATATTTCTTTGGAGTCCTTTCTGGTGCTTGGAGCTCTGTGCTAGCCTTCTGAATAAATGAACTGGTGAAAAGATCTACACAGTCGCTCCATCCCTCCTAACTGTTGCCTGACTGTCTTAAACGGGTTTCAGACAGTGCAATTAATCTTTCAGGGCTCGAGGAGGCATGGAGAACGCTGTGGGAAGGTGTACCTCTGGAGGAAAAGGTCCTGCTGTTAGGTAGCGCAGTTATGGCGTGCTGGTGCGCTCTTAGTCTTCAAACTGAGCCTCAATTCTTTGATCACGGGATTAGCGCTCAAATATTCAATTACAGGCTCAAATCCCTCCGATCCGACTCTGCTGTCTCATTGGCTGTTGAATTGGTCTCTCTGTACTGCCTACGCTATCAAATAAACCTGTTACAGACCCAGGCAGTGGTAGTGGAGAAATGTTGTGGAGGCGGAGAAATGGTGGCGGAAGAGTGGAGAAACGATGGAAAGTGGTGGCGAAGCAGTGGATAATGGTGGAAAGAACACAGAGTGGCGGAGAAATGATTAACGACGTACAAGCCCAACAATTAGCTTTGGGCGAATTACACAGGAAAACACAAAAAAAAATGAACGGAAGAATGGAGTGGGACCCAGTGGAGGCGGAGGGCGATTGAACGTGGGCCGTCAGATCATGGAGGAAACGGGCGGCGGAGATGAAATCGGGCGATCGCAATCGGAGGGGACCGGGGGTGACACAGTTCAAAAGTTCTGATTGCGATGGAGGAAGGGGATGCGATTAGCGCCGGGCCATCCGATCGTTGGTAAGATGGACGGATGGGATCAAATCGGAAGACGTCGGTGAGGGCTTGCGATTGGGCATTGGCCGTTGGATCCGGGACACAGATCAACGATTCCCATTCAATCGGCGGGAAATGAGGGGGGGCGACGGGCGATGAAGCGATTAGCGCTGAGCCGTAGGATCAACAGGGAGATGGATGGCTAAGATGTAATCGAGAGATCTCAATCGGGGCGGCACCATTGTGAGTTGCGATTGCGATTGAGCGGGGCAATGCGATTGAGCAATGACCGTTAGATCTGAAGGCCAGATCAACGGCTCAGATGAAATCGGAGGGGCAGTGCGATCGGGGGATCGGGAGTTGCGATGACCGTCGGATCGTGGAACAGATGGATGGCAGAGATTTAATCGGGGGGGAAATAGAGGGACTCGCGATCGGCGATCGGGAGGAATGAAGCGATTGAGCGCTGGCCGTCGATCTGGAGGAGGAATGGACGGCGAAGATGCAATCGGGGGACGGGAGGAAAGACTTGCGATTGCGATCGGAGGGGAACTTGCGATGGAGCGCTGGCCGTTGGATCGGCTGGGAGATGGACGGCCAGGATGCAATCGGGGGACTGAAATCGGAGGAAGGAGCAGAAGGCTTGCGATTAGCGGAGGACCGTCGGATCGCGGGGCAGATCGACAGTCAGGATGAGATCGGAGGACGGCAATTGGGGCGGCATTGTTGAGACTTGCGATTGCGATGGGTGGGGGGCTTGCGATTAGCGCTCAACCGTTAGATCTGGGGATAGATCGACGGCACAAAACACGTCGCAAGACTTATGTGTTAAACAAATCGCATCGGGGCTTTTACGATGTTTACAAAGGATTGCACCCGCCCGATGCTCCGATTGCGATAAGCGCCGGGGACTTAAGCACTTGGTCCTGGCGCCTGGGCACATGTGGGGAAGTGGTTAGAAGGGGCTGGCAGAAAGGGGCTAGGCCTTATAATAAGGTCGGAAGAGGGTTTCTTAGCCCATTTTAATGGATTTTAGGGCTGGGGAAGGGGAACGATAGAGAAATAAAGGGGGAAGAAGGGAAAACAAAGGGTAGGGGAAGAAATTAAAGGGGATTTTGGGGGGATTTGAAGGGTAAGAAGGGAAATAGAAGGGGAAAACAAGGGGATGAAAAGGGGCCAATTGGGGGAGAAATAAGAAGGAAAAGGGGGCCTTTGGGCATTTCTTCACATAACAGAGAGGCTTTAAAAGGGAAATCAGCAGAGGGGATTTGATCATGGGATAAAAGGCACAAAGAGGCTTCAAGGAGACTGTGTTTTCAGAGGAAATGCATTCCTTGAAGACTCAGGAACAATTTAGACCCCTATTTACTTGTCAAAAATTTCATAGGGGGGCTAACAGTGGCTCCACATGGGGATGGCTTCTTCTTGAAGGAGCCAAGAAACCAGAAGATGATCTCTTGGTGTAGGCCAGATGCCTGCTGCTTGAACCATCCATCTCTTTCTTTTATCTGCTACCACAAACTATGAAGACATCATATCAGCAGTAAAATTCTTCCAAACAACTACCTACCCACACTATAGTCCTAACAATTTTCTCCTGGGTGCCTTTGGACTTGCAGACCCTTTTACATCATTAATTTTTACAAACAGGAAAAATAAACCTATTCTACTTCTACCCTTATTGCTCCATGAGACCATATTAGACTGTTGGTCTCATATGTTTCTCTACCTACACTACTACTTGCTAGGATTAGACTATCTAGCAGGTTTCTTCTCTACATTCTAAGACAGAAATTTAAACAACTAATCTACCTGCTCATAGGCTGAGCTTTATTGAGCTTTCCTACCTACCCTACTCTAACTGGAAAACTCTGATTCTTTAAGTGATACAATAATGCCAATGCAGCCAGTCTAATAACATCAAAAAAGGATATGAGCACTGACTGCCTGTCAGAGATAACCACAAGGTGCTCTGCATGTGGTTCTTCAAAACTGAGGCCACCAGCAGCGGTGACCAATTCTGATGCGTTTGGCTCTTGCAAAAGATTGGTGCTTGTGAAGCTGAGCCAATCAGGGCCTCCATGTAGTCTGCCACAGGGTCAACAAACTCATGATGTAAACTTTTTCCTTCAAAGCCTACCATGACTGATAGGCTGTCTGCATCCAGGGCAGCTTCAATCACTGCATCTGTAGTGAGGCCTTTGTATTCACACTCCTCCTCTTCCTGGTTGGGAGTATTTGGCATATGGGCATCGACCAGGAATACCTCCTCTTCCTCTGGATCAAGGCCGAGACGCCTGCGGGGAAAGAGATCTCGCTCATCTTCAATGCAGCTTGAGCTAGAGGGCTCATTATATTCAACAGTGCTGTCCTCTAGTACCACAGGTCGGTTCTGCTGCAACGGGCTAAACTCTGTAAAAAAATCAACATATTCCTGAGCGGGGGCTTCTTTGATTACCTTAATCCCTTCGGGAGAAGGCTCTGGATATTCGTTCCGCTCAAGACTTCCCTCATCTCTTTTCTCCTCATCCTCTGCGCTGAAGAGCTGCTGGCCTCTGTCCGCTTGGAAAGTATAACTGATGTTCGGATATAAAGCAGATAGAAGATTCAATGAATCTTCATATGCTATCATGCTTTCAACACTTTCTCCATCAGTATCATAGATGGCCGGCATTAGCTCATTATTTTCTTGAAGTTGATGGTCGTAGTCTTCCTCCCATGAGACCTCTGATGATGGCCGTGCAAGCTCAGTTTCCCTTTGGAAAAACTCATCGTCAGACATATCCACATCAGAGAAATCATAATTGTAAGCATAGTTACCCATCAAATCTTCAGGGCTCTCAGCGAATCTTTCTTCAAAACAGTCTGCAAGTTCATTTTTTGACTCAAGCTCTGGTTCATCATACATGCTTGGCATGCGACTTCTGTCTTGCAGAGATCTGATTTGTCTTTCTTGGGGACAAGGAGCAGGTCTTTCCCTATCATCCTTTCTGGTTTTGGCCTCATATTCTTCCTCTTTCACACTCAGCAAGGATTTGGCAGTCTCTATCAGTCTTTCCAGCTTGTTTTCTAAAGAGATCTGCGATGTTTTCTCTGTTCGGTCCTTCCTCGCTGCTCTTAATCTTTCCTCCCTGCACTTTACGTTGTACTCGACAACGATTGCTATATTCTACATTTCCTCCAGGCTCGAAGGTTCTCTTTCTCTTATATAGAATTCCACCTCTGGGTCAAAAGAGCTTGGATAGTGCAACAGAACCCATCCCAAAGGTGGTTTTATATCAGAAGGTATAGCATCATATATCTTATTAAACCTGGCTGAAAATTCTTGCACTGTCTCTCCTGGCTGCCTCTTCAAATTCTGATATTCTTTTAGGATGAGGAGAGCATTCTTTGGGGCCGCCCATCTATCTAGGAAAACTTGAGAAAACTGATGAAAGCTGAAAATGCTTGCTTCTGGAAGGCCTTTGAGCCAGCTCTTAACATTTCCTTGTAACGACAAAGCAAACATCCTAATGCACACATCATCTTCTTCTATTTCATACAACTCAAGTAAATCCTCCAGATTTTGAACATGTTCTTCAGCAGAGGACCCTTTATTTTCCCCATCAAAATGAGGCAGCTGGTTTATCAATTCTGTAGGCAGGGGTTGGAAGAAGAGAGGTAACACCAGAGGCTTATATCTTTCTATGACCTTTGTAGGTGTGGGTGATGTAACAATAGGCTCATGGCTGCTTGAAGCTTCTTGAAGAGTGGGAGATACTACATGAGCTTCTTGTTCCATCAGGTTTTTCACAGGAGCATAGGTCTGCTCACGGTCTGAAGACTGAGGCTTGAGATCTTTCCCATACTCATCATGGGTTTCATCTTTGTACACTTGAGTAGGCTTAAAGTAGGACAGAACATAGTGGTAGACAAAAACAATGAATTCTTTAAACCAAATCCAACCCGTATGTTCTACTCTTCTATGAGGTCTGGCCATCTTTCAGGTTCTTCCTCCAGTGGAGTCTTCTAGGATTATGGAGTGTGGAGTCGCCAGGTGGATGAATTTAACAATTTGAAGCAGGATGCTGTCCACCATCAGCAATGAGAAGCCAATCTAACCAGAGATTCCGTGTCTATGAGTGCCTAGGAATGCTTAAGCTGAAATGCACTCATCCCCAGTGGAGTCGCCATTATGTTGGGGTTCCCATGTTTTGGCCAGATTGGCAAGACCAAAAGATGAGACAACATCAGAACCACTTTGGGGCCCTAGGATCTAGCCCTCCTGGACCCGGAGAGGGATCTCTCCAATAGAGCAAAGAATGATGTATCTTTGAAGCTCAAAAATAAGATGTTAGGCTAGTTATGAAGCACAGAAGGGGGTTTTAAATGATTTGGTTGAAGGGTTGCTGGGTTGGTTAGGAGATCATGGACTGGGAAAGCAATGGAAAGAAAGGAACAAAACAGCAGGCTGTTTCAGCAAAGAGGATGGGCCAAGACCGTGCCATCCATTGGGCTATGGAGTCATGAAAGGGAATTACTTGCAACATCTAGCCAAGGCTTCCAAAGGGCAAGTCATCTACACTAAAGGATCTTTTAGGCAAATGGTGGAATGGAACATTAAGGAGAGAAAGTGGAAGAAGGAAAGACAACCAACTTTCTGTTTATAGATCAGGTCAGAGGTCATTTAACTCCAGACCTGCTTGGACATACTCAAAGGAAGCTCTCAAAGAAACAAAGGGGCTGCTTATAGATCAGACCAGAGGTCATTTAACTCCAGATCTGCTTTAGCAACTCCAAGGGAAAAAACAGAGATAGATTTGACAAAGAAGCATCCAAGTGGCAAACCCCCAAGTTCATACATCAGCCAGCAGGCAATAACATCCGCTGCACTGGTTAAACCCATGAATTTTCTCTTGGATAACACATTTTAGCAGAAAACATTGATGGCAAGGAGAGCAGACAGCATAGGGCACCTAACAAGGGTGAATCCTATACCATTATTCTGATGCAAGCCCAGAAGAACATGAAACAATATGAAAATGTAAATAACAGAGTTAAGAAAAACATCACCAATAGTAATAGACCAGGATCCTGTGAAATGTGCTTTGATTAATTGATGCAAAACCAGTCATGTACAATAAGCTCAATGGCTGTTACAGTCCAGACTTCTCCTCCCAGCCTATTACATACAAATACTCTGCTACTCCCTCCCACAACTGTTCTAACAGTCAAATGAATCCCTCTAACAGCAACTGCCCAACAACTGAACAACAACAACCTTTTCAATTCGTTCTTGGGAATTCTTATAGGAAGAGGAATTGGCAGTAGATGAATATTAGATTGATCTTATTAAGACGAGAATCGGCGGAAGTGTTCCGCCCATACGCCAATGGAAAAATGCGCAGTCTTTGTGTGTACCTCGTAGGCTTGTTTGGAGGCGCTCTGCCGGGTCGATTTTGACCTCGGATTTCTTTGGAGTCCTTGCGGTGCTTGGAGCTCTGTAGCTCACGTGCTGCCACTTTGAAATAAATGAGCTGGTAGAAGAGTCGCATGGTTTCTCCATTCCTCCATCAGCTGCGGCACCCCAGACGGTCTTTAATGAAGCTCTGTCGTGTATTTAATTACTTATGGGCTCGGAGGTATGGAGATCTACGTAGGAAAAGGTGTACGCACATGTAAGAGTACTCGTATTAGGTAGCGCAGTAATTACTTGCTGGTGCGCTCTTAGTCTTCAAACAGTGCCTTAATCCTTTGAATGCAGGATCATAATCATTAATCTTCAATTTCAAGCTTAAATCCCTTCTAACCCGCCTCTGTTGTCTCGTTTGGCCGCTGAATTGGCCTCTCTGTGCTATCTGCATCGTAGAGTAAACCTGTTGCAAACCGGGCCGCGGTGGAGAAATGCTGTGGAGGCGGAGGAATGGTGGCGGAGTAGCGGAGGAAGAATCACAGTGTAAAGGCCAAAGGCTTTTACCTGGGTGAATTACAAAGAAAAGGGGCACAAAACAATGGAGCGAAGCATTAGATGTGGGGCCGACCGTGGCGGGGGGCGATTGAACGTGAGCCGTCAGATCCGGGAGGAGACGGACGGCGGAGATGCAATCGGAGGATCGCAATCGCAAGGGCACAAAAGGAGACACTCACAAACTTCCGATTGCGATCGACAGGGGAGAGCGATGGCCGTTGGATCATAAAACAAACGGACGGACGAGATCAAATTGGAGGACGGAGGGAAGGGGTTGCGATTGCGATCGGAGGTCACGGCGCAATTGAGCGCTGACCGTTGGATCAGCGGGAGGATGGACGGACATGATTGAATCGGGAGATCTCAATCGGGGCGGCACCATTGTGAGTTGCGATTGCGATTGAGCGGGGCAATGCGATTGAGCGATGACCGTTAGATCTGAAGGCCAGATCAACGGCTCAGATGAAATCGGAGGGGCAGTGCGATCGGGGGATTGGGAGTTGCGATGACCATCGGATCGTGGAACAGATGGATGGTGGAGATTTAATCGGGGGGGAAACAGAGGGACTCGCGATCGGCGATCGGGAGGAATGAAGCGATTGAGCACTGGCCGTCGATCTGGAGGAGGAATGGACGTCGGAGATGCAATTGGGGGACGAGAGGAAAGACTTGCGATTGTGATCGGAGGGGAAATTGCGATGGAGCGCTGGCCGTTGGATCGGCTGGGAGATGGTGGGCCAGGATGCAATCAGGGGACTGCAATCGGAGGAAGGAGCAGAAGGCTTGCGATTAGCGGAGGACCGTCGGATCGCGGGGCAGATCGACGGTCAGAATGAGATCGGAGGACGGAAATCGGGGCGGCATTGTTGAGACTTGCGATTGCGATGGGCGGGGGGCTTGCAATTAGCGCTCAGCCGTTAGATCTGGGGATAGATCGACAACACAAAACGCGTCGCAAGACTTATGTGTTAAACAAATCCCATCGGGGATTTTATGATGTTTACAAAGGATTGCACCTGCCCGATGCTCCGATTGCGATAAGCGCCGGGGACTTAAGCACTTGGTCCTGGCGCCTGGGCACATGTGGGGAAGTGGTTAGAAGGGGCTGTTAGAAAGGGGCTAGGCCTTATAATAAGGTCGGAAGGTGGGTTTTGGCCCTTTTAAATGGATTTTAAAGGGTTTGAAGGGGAACGATAGAGGAATAAAGGGGAGAAGAGGCCAACAACGGTTAGGGGAGGAAACTAAAGGGGATTTTGGGGGGATTTGAAGGGTAAGAAGGGAAATAGAAGGGGAAAACAAGGGGGATGAAAAGGGGCCAATTGGGGGAGAAATAAGAAGGAAAAGGGGGCCTTTGGGCATTTCTTCACATAACAGAGAGGCTTTAAAAGGGAAATCAGCAGAGGGGATTTGATCAAGGGATAAAAGGCACAAAGAGGCTTCAAGGAGACTGTGTTTTCAGAGGAAATGCATTCCTTGAAGACTCAGGAACAATTTAGCCCCCTATTTACTTGTCAAAAATTTCATAGGGGGGCTAACAGTGACCATTTATCAGCTTTCATTCTTTGGTCCTGACGTGACATCTGGTCGACCATCGTCCCTTCCGGGTCTTTATCCACTGGTTGTATCTTCCACGCCATAGGTTAATTATGTAGCTACCTATCCCATTCCCACATCTAGTGATAGTGTTGTTGTGCATTGTGTGCTGGGGGCATTGGGTCCTGATTTCCAAGATGTTTTTCTCCCATCAGATGTGAACCTCTTGGAATCCATGACTTCTTATTCAACATGATAAATTTTCTTCGAAGCATGGTTTTTTTTCTTGTGTCAAGCTCCTTAAAAAATGAAACAAGGTCCTCGGAGCAGAGTTCATTTTCTTGTGTCAAGCTCCTTAAAAAATGAAACAAGGTCCTCAGAGCATAGTTCATTTTCTTGTGTCAAGCTCCTTAAAAAATGAAACAAGCTGTTCTGAGGATAGTTCGTTTTTGTTGAGCCCCAAAGATGTCCTTTCCTTTCACCAAATTTCACTTCATTCCATTTATCCTCTATTAATTATAGGCTTAAAAGATCAATAGGAATGATTAAAGTTACTTTAAGAATGCATGCAATAGCTGACTTACTAAACTTTTGTGGTCTTATTGTTGTAGTGATTTTTGACTAGACTTAGCTACAGAATGCAGCCATCCTGTAGCTAGTCACATATTCTGCAGCTATATTTATTTTCACACAGGTTACAGGTGTCACTTAAAGGAAAAATGCATATGGTTGAATTCTAGAACTCACCTACATCATTCCTTGCCCTCTACGAAGTCTGAGCAAAAATCTGCAAGTGGTTATGCACGTGGAGGAAACCAAAACTAAGAAGTATACTTCTACCAGGACAAGGACTCTGCAGATGTCTTCAGCAAAGTACGTGGCCTCAACAGGAGTTCTAATTCGATTTTTATTGAAAAATACACCTATCCCTATTTCTTCTCAATGACAGTTATGTATTTTTCTTATAAAAATAACTCGGTGAACCGAGAGACAGTTAGCTAGTTGAAGTTTTGTTGTTAAGTTGTCCAAGACTGTAATACTCTATTTCTGAAGTGTTCTCCTTTAATGAAAGAAGTACAACTTTAATGCATGATATGAAGCAATCTTGAGGAGATTCGTGTGCCAATCCGATGGTAGAGGGCCCCTACTGTCCGAAAGGCCTTGTGCATATTTTTTTTAGATAAGTAACTTTAGCTCTGTTTCGTTCTTAATTTAGGCAGTTTTCTGAACTTCATGTTTTATGCTTACTTACATCGAAATGTGTAGTCAATCTTGTTCTCATGAATTGTTCCAAAATATCACTAACACTGAATGAGATAGAGCTGTAGTATTTCTAAGGCTAATTGCGTATTAGTTCAGTTCTGTTCATTGCATTTCAAGTTTTATTAGCTAGTTGTATTCTAGTTCTATTAAATTCGACTTAAAGGCCTTCATTATTTACAAACTGCTCTTTTTCTTAGTCTCTTCTAACAAATTATTATCATATGGACAAGAATTAGTAATATCATTTTGAGGTCTTGACTGTTCTGCAATTTCTCATAATTTTACAAACAACCTTTTTCCAAAGCTATTCCAAGAGATCTGTAACCCTTGAATGAGGCTTAATAGTAACATTTTGAGTTGCAGAATGGGTTTATTTTAGTGTCATAAGTTAAATTAGCATAGGGTTCCTTACTATGTTGCAGATAATATTTTCTCAACGTGTTGCAACAAATTTCTAACCATGGATGAGATTTTCTCTGTGATATTGTAAGTTGTTGTTTACTTAGAAGAACCTCATTGCATCAAACTTATCCTTTTCTCAAGTTGTTCCAACATACCCCTAATGAAATGAATTGGACTGAGTTAATGTTATGAGTTACTTTCCTTGTTAATCTTTGCAATTGGTGAATTAGCATTTTTTGTTCTTAGGTGCCATACATAGTTTAGAGTAGATTTTGCTCTGTTTTAGTGTGACCAATAAATTCTCTTTGCCAACAATTTAGTTCTTTTCCTCTTAGCACAAAAAAACAAAACCAAAAACACTAGAAAAATACTAAACACAATGAAGTAGGAATAATATACATAGGCACATATAGTGCACTTCACTTCAACAGTTTACTAGCCCTGGTTGACAATTTATGACATCAATTTAGGAACACTAAGTTGAGCAGACATTTTGGCGCCGTTTCCGGGGAAGTGTAACTAGGTAGCCTTGTTTCTTACCTCCCAAAAACAATGATATGCGTAGAGAAAGAGACTCAAGGGGTAGATTCATAAGAAGCAAAAGCTTGATTCCTAGAACACCACTTGTTTCACCAAGACCAAGAGCCAGCACACCTTCAACTCAAACCCACATTCCATCCTTTACTGATCCTAGACTCTCAGAGGACTTAAGATCAGATATTCCATTAGAAATACCTTCCACTTCATCCACTGAACCTGTCTTAGAAGAAGATTCAAGGATCCCTGCTAGAGGCACAAACTCTTCCACTTCCACAGAAGAATCAACTATGGCAGAAGAAGGGGGAGGAGGAGTCTTTAATGGAGAACACACACTATTTGGAGGGGGTAGAGGTAGAGGTAGAGGAGAAGGAGGTAGAGGTGCCGAAGGAGAAGGAGGTAGAGGTGAAGAAGGAGGCAGAGGAAGAGGTAGAAGGGAAATGGGAAGCTCTTTTGGGTTTCCTATAGTAGATGAAGAAACCAATGCAACTATGAAAAACATTTCACCCTCTGTCCTTCAAAACTTTTATGGACTCAAAAGTGAAGATCCTGAAACCTTCCTATTTGAATTTGAAGTCCTATGTAGAACCTATGATTACTTACAAGATGCCCAAAAACTTAAACTATTCCCTTTAACATTGAAAGGAGCAGCATTAAAATGGTTTATGAGTTTGATCAACAGTTCTATTAGGACATGGGAATACATGAAACATGCATTTCTAGAGAGGTATTTGGATTACTGTATGCCAGTCAACCATAAGGGGAAGTGTTTAAAATGCTACAAAAATAGGATGAAAATCTGGAAGATTTGTTGGAGAGGTTTAACTATAACATCAAGAGGGAAAAAATGGAAAACTTAGACCAAGATACTTTGAAAGCTCTCTTGTTGAAGACAATTAGGGATGAATGGTTAGATATCCTTAATATGATGGGAAAAGGGGATATATCTCAGCTCACATTACCTGAAATAGTTGAATTATGTATCAACCTTTCAAGAGGGAAATCTAAAACTGTAAAAGGACCAAGAGACCATGCTCTTGCAAGGGCAAGTCTGCTTCTAGGACAGTAAGTAGGGCAGAAATAGGACATATGCTTGATGAATTCAAATCTGAAATTTTAGGGAGTCTTAGTGAGAAAATAGACACCCTCAAGTTACAAAACAAGCAAAAATCTGAATCTGATGCCTTAGAAATCTTTTGTCCCAAATGTAGAAAGAAGCATGCCTTGAGAGAGTGCCCTTTGGATGCAAAAGTAGTAGAGACTTGTGTAATTTGTTTAGAAAAACATGATACCAAGAGTTGCCCTTCACTTCCTGGTCTTAAAGTTGTCTTTCAAGAAGAAACCCCTACAAATTCCACAGAATCTCTCAATTTTTTCTCTAGAAGGCATTGGCAAGGACCTCAAACACAAGGATTCCATGATCAACTGTATAATCAACCCCCACCAAATTGGAATTCTTGGCAACAACCTTGGCCCCAATTCCAAAATCAATCTCAAACTTGGGCACAAGGAGCACAAAATCCCTATGGAAGATACTCTCAGTACTATCAATATCCACCATCCTATCCACCATATCCAAATTTCCCTCCTCAACAAAATCATCAAAATCCACAACATCAAAATTCACCACTTCCATTACCATTTCCTCAGAAAGAAAACCAGTTACCTGCCCAACCCATACCAAAACCCAACAATAAAAATCCTCATAACACATACATGAGAGAAGGCCAACAGTTTCCAACCTATTTGATTACTCCTTTAGACCTTAATGATGTTCAACTTAGGTCTGGAAGAATACTTGAAAAGAAGAAACCTTCTGTAATCATACAAGAGCAAAACAACTCTGAGGAAGATTCTCTACGGGTAAATAAAATTCTTGAAGAGAACACATCTTTTCAAGCCCCAAACATTGAAAAATCAAAACAAAAAGAACCAATAATTTCAACTCCTATATTAGAGCAGCCATCAACATCCACCTCTACACCTCCCTTTCCAGAAAGATTACAAATTGATAGGGGAGTAGAAAAACAAATTATGGTGCCTAATTATGATTTCCTAGATGAGCTGAGAAATGTTTGTATTAAGATCCCATTATTACAAGCTATCAAGGAAATTCCAATTCTAGCAAAAACAATAAAGGAGTTGAGCATGAAAAAAATAGGAAAAAGAATCAAAGAGACAAAGAAAATTCAACTGGCAGGAAAAATAGCAGATATCATGATGGGTAAGATTGTCATTCCAAAGTATCTAGACCCAAGAAATCCAGTTGTTAAAATACACATCAATGGAACTGAGATCCAAAACACACTTATTGATTTAGGAGCAGCAATCAATATCATGAGTAGACAAATCATGGATAAAATGAAACTTCCTAATCTTCTTTTTACACCCACATTATTACAATTAGCAGACAAATCTGTGATCAAACCTGATGGGGTAATAGAAGACATTCCAGTGTCCCTAGATTCTTGGGAGTATCCTGTGGATTTTATGATCCTAACTCCTAAGAATAATCTAAGAGGACATCCTATTATATTAGGAAGACCTTGGTTAGCTACAGCTGATGCTTTCATTAGCTGTAGATCCGGTGATATGTACATCTCTGATGGTAGTTCAACCAAGAAATTTACCTTGTATCCTCCAACAAAAACAATTACAGAATTAGATGATACTCAATGGATTGAGGATGAAGAAGACATACAACCTCTCTTCACAATTTCAGAAATTAGTGAAGATAGCCAGATTTTGAATACCTTAGAAAATTTTGAATCCTCTTCGGAATACAAACATGAAAAATTTCAAGAAGAATCCAACATTGAGTTTTTATCATCAAGACAAATGTCTCTTTATTCCATGGATAAATTTGGCAGCTCTACAATTGAGATATTTCTAGGTAAAACTTTAAACATAAACAAGAACCTAGAGAAATTTCAACAAGAAAATCTAGTCAAGATATTACAGAGACATTCTTCTGCATATGCATGGGAGTACACTAATATGAAAGGGATAAGCCCTAAGACTTGCACTCATCACATCTACATAGAGGAAAATTGTAAACCAATCAGACAACCTCAGAGACGGATGAATCCAAATCTTAGGGAGATTGTTAAAGAAGAAGTGCAGAAATGTTTAAATGTCAACTTTATCTATCCCATTTCAGATAGTCAGTGGGTTTCTCCTTTGGTAATTGTGCCAAAGAAAAATGGTAAATGGAGGGTATGTATTGACTACCGAGAATTAAACAAAGCTACTCTTAAAGATCATTTTCCCTACCTTTCATAGATCAGGTGTTAGATACATTAGCTGGAAAAAGGTACTTCTCATTTTTAGATGGGTTTAGTGGTTATAATCAAATTCAAGTAGCACTTGAAGATCAAGACAAAACCACATTTACCTGTCCTTGGGGTACCTATGCTTACCGAGTATTTCCATTTGGACTATGCAATGCACTTGCAACATTTCAAAGGGCAGTACTAGGAATCTTTTCAGATCTAATACATGATTGTGTAGAGGTATATATGGATGATTTCACAGTCTATGGAAACACATTTGAAGAAGCCTTAGCAAACTTGGAAAGAGTTTTAAAAAGATGTAAAGAAGCAAATCTTTCACTAAGTCATGAGAAGTGTTTTATGATGTTTACTGAAGGATTTTTTTTGGGGCATCACATTTCAGGGGATGGGATTAGAGTTGATGAGTCAAAAGTTGAATTCATCTCTAACTTATCTGTTCCAAGTTGTCAAAAGGATGTTAGGAGTTTTCTAGGATTTATAGGATATTATCGAAGGTTTATAGAAAACTTCACCAAGATAGCATCTCTAATTTTCAAATTACTCGCCAAGGACTGTGAATTCAAGTGGAATCCTGATTTCCAGTTAGCTTTTGAGACCCTAAAAACAAAAATCTCTGAAGCACCTATTTTAAGGGGACCTAATTGGAAATTACCTTTTCATATTTCAACAGATGCCTCGGATACAGATTTAGGAGCAGTATTGGGACAAAAAGACATGATTCCTTATGCCATCTACTATACAAGTAAAAATTTGACTCCTTCGGAGTTAAATTATACTGTAACTGAAAAAGAATTCTTAGCTCTTGTTCATGCCATAAATAAATTCAGACACTATATAACAGGCTATGAAACTTTTGTTCACACAGATCACTCTGCAATTAAATATCTAATGAACAAATCAATTACTAATGGCAGAGTCATAAGATAGTTATTGCTTTTACATGAATTCAACATTACCATTCTAGATAGGCTTGGGAAACAAAATACAGTAGCTGATTTCCTATCTAGACTCCAAAACATCAAAGATAATACTCCAGTTGAAGATCAATTCCCTGATGAATATCTTTTTGCAATTTCTACTCAAACTCCTTGGTTTGCTGACATTGCTAATTATTTAGTTTTAGGGAAATTTCCTTCAATAATGAATGCAAGAGAAAAAAGAAGGATCATTTATGACAGTGCAAAATATTCATGGGTTGCTAATGAGTTATACAAAATAGGTCCAGACTTTATCATTAGGAGATGTGTTCGAGAAGATGAGATGCCTGAGATTCTCAAGGCATGTCATGATGAACCTTGTGGCAGACACTTTGCTAATAAAATGACAGCTTATAAGGTCCTTCATTTAGGATACTATTGGCCATCCCTTTTTAAAGATGATAAAGAGTATGTCAAAAGGTATGACAACTACCAAAGGGTAGGGAAAACTTCTCCTTCAGGTGAGATGCCATTGCAGCCTCAGGTACATATTGAACCTTTTGAGAAATGGGCTTTATATTTTTTAGGACCTATTAGTCCTCCATCAAGACAAAAGAAATATATATTAGTTTGCACTGATTATGTTACCAAATGGGTAGAGGCCAAGCCATTACTTTTTGCTACTGAAGCATCTGTAGTTAATTTTCTTTTTGAGGATATTTTTACTCGTTTTGGTGTCCCAAGGGAAATTGTTACAGATCAAGGAGCTCAATTCACATCAAGGATAGTGGAACAAATGATGGAGAGGTACAAAATCAGACACAGAAAATCTACTCCCTATCATCCACAAGCAAATGGTCAAGTGGAATCTACTAATAAGGTCATTGAAGGGATCCTAACAAAGATTGTTCATTTACATAGAAGAGATTGGGCAGACAGGCTTCCTGAAGCTTTGTGGGCCTATAGAACTACATGGAGAAGCACAACAGGCCATACTCCTTATGAACTTGTTTATGGAAAACAATTTTTGTTTCCCATAGAGTTTCAGATTCAAACTTTTAAAATGGCAGTTCAGCTAGGACTTGATCTAACAGAAGCACAAAAGCACAGATTGGAGCAGATTAATGAATTGGATGAGATCAGACAAGATGCAGTCCATAAAACAAGTATAGTCCAGCAACAAAGGACTAGATGGCATGATAAGTACATCAAGGAAAAGAAATTCAAAGAAGGTGACTGGGCCCTCTTGTTTGATTCAAAGTTCAAAGATTTTCAAGGTAAATTCCAAACACATTGGCTTGGGCCATATGAAATTGTGAAATTTTTTGACAATGGAGCAATAAAAATCAGGACAATAGATGAAGAAGATGTCACTTTTCTTGTAAATGGTCATAGATTGAAACTGTATCATAAGCCACTTTCAAGAGAAGAATTTGTCAAGAGATTCCAGAAGAACAGTGATGTGAAGTTAATGAAGAAGAATCCTTCTTCTTCATCAACTTAATTGAATTTTCTGAATTCAGATGCATGAAAAAAAATAAAAAATAAAAAATAAATAAAAAAAATAAAGTATAAACATGAAAACTAATCACTAATTAACATGTTTATACAGAAAAGATAAAGTGAAAATCATAATCCTTCTGACACTTTAGCTTTTCAAATTTGTTCTTTTCCTGCAAGAAGCTATCACAAAATCATAAGTGCGGGCCCATTTTATATATCATTTTCCACTTATGATCCATTTCACTCCATCATGTCTCACTTCATTCATATTTCATTCACTCCATTCATCCATACTTCATTCACTCCATTCCATGGTCCACCTCATTTTCATCTCAGATTTTTAAATTTGATCTCTTTCTACAATTGAGTATTACAAATCATAAGTTGCAGGCCACTTTTCATATTTCATTCCACTTTACATTTATGATCCATTTCATTCCATTATATTTCACTTCACTCATGCTTCATTCCACCATATTTCATGATCCATTTTATTTCATTTCATACTACATTCCATCCATGTTTCAAATCATTTCATTCCATGTCTCAAAGCTTTTACAGGTATATTCTGCAACTAGATATTCTGCAGCCAGACATTCTGTAGCCAGACATTCTACAGCCAGACATTTTGTAGCTAGACATACTGCAGCCAGATATCCTGCAGGCAACTATCCAGCAACCACTTGTTCAGCAGCAAATTGATCCTGCACACCTATGTCAACAAGCAAAATTAAAGGGATTATGAAGACTGAAAAGTCAATGATTTTCAAAGGAAGATAAAGCATATTAAAAACCACAAAAATCAAAAGAAGGGCTAAGGTAACTTGTGAAATTATTATGATAACATATTATGAAAGTTATAGTATGGTTAAGTTATATGTATGTTTCATAAAGTTATTTTGATTGTTCGTATTGATCAAGCCTATCAAGCCTATCATAAAATTCATGGACAAATCCCTTCCATTCCGTCATATCAAATCATCACTTATTAAAAATTAATGGTTAGTGCTTGAAGTGACCTATTAGGTCACGTCACTAACCCGAAGTATTCAGTGATTATTTTGAAATTCTCACGAGATTTTTCCGTGGTCTTTCACTCCATGACAACTCTCAAACTCATTTATTCATGTAATTTAACCTCACCGTATTTCATTCATTCCATAACCACTTCATGACATTTTTCCGTAGCCAATTCCTGTTTGCAAAAATAGAGAAGTCATCTTTGGGGTGAAAACAACTCTCTACAGCCATTTTTACCTTGAATAGGAGAGCAGTAACGGAGCAGTAAATTGAAGATAGAGAAAAGAAGCCATGGGACTCATTGTAAGGTTTGAACCAGTCGGAACCAAATACCTAGAGGGTTACCCATAGATTAGAGAGATGTTACAACAGGTTGGGTGGCTACAGTTTTTGGAAAAGTTCAATGGATTCCATAAGGAGGTTACCAAGACATTTGCCCGGTCCTTGAACGGGTCAGAAGTTGAAATAGGTGATGTCAAATTCATTATCACAAAATCCTTCATTGCAGAAGCAGTAAAATTACCAAGGCAAGGTGAACGATGGTTCAAAAACAAGGAATTTCACAATGAAGCATGGAGGCAGATGCTCAAAACACCAGGTATAGATATCTTAGTTTTCAAGAAAGGCATTCCTAGTTCAACCTTAAAGAATAAGTGGTGAAATATGCTATTAATTCTGCAAAAAATTGTAACTTGTGAGGGGAGGTTTGGTACCCTATATGTTTATCACATTTGACTTATGATGCATTTCCTAGATGAAGAAATCAATTTACCCTTTTTCTTACTTCATAGCCTAAAGAGAATGCCTTCTAATGTCCAAAAGAGGGTTCAGTTTTTGGAAACCACCTTGTATCACCATGGCCTAGTTAAAATCCTAATTGAGCATCATTTGAAAAAGGTGGGAGACAGTTGGGATGAGTTCCTCTTGAGGAATCATTTTGAAGAACCTAAAGAAACTCCATCTGAAGGCAAACTTGCAAGAAGAAGTAGGAGAGGAAAAATTTCCAAATCTGTTGAAATTAAAACTGGTAAATCCATACAAGAAGACAGTGAGGAGATTATCTCTGAAAAATTGGCTGAAATTAAGAAACAACTTAAAAAGGAGAAGATAATAAGAAAGTATGCCACGGAGAGAGGTGAGGGACCATCTAAACTAAGACGAAGCCATAGGTTTAGAGGGATATTAAAGAAAACAGGGGTTAAACAAACGGGAATCATAGATATTGAGGATGAAGAGACACCAACTGATAGATCTCGTGAGTACCAGTACGAAGAGGATCTTGATAGAGGAACTCCAGAGGTAGACCCATCACAACAACAAATCTATAATTATGTTGAGTCATTGGAAAAGAGAGCCTCAGAAAACAGAGGAAGAACTCCTAGCCCACAAGAGTCTTCCATTGAAGTGCTGAGAAGGGATAAATATGAACTGGAAGTACTTAATAGGCACATAAAAAATGAAAATTAAATCTTAAGGGAACAAGTCAAGCTGAAAAGTAACATGAACACAACTCTCTCTCTGCAAATGGAAAAATTGTACAAGGCTAGTGAGAAGCTGAAGAAGAAAAATAAAAAGTTGAGCAGGGCACTTATAAACCTGAGGTTCAAATTGGTCATAAGGAAGCCTAGGATGCCAGTAAACATCAAGAAAAGCGGAAAAAGGAAGCTAGATGTCCTAGCAGAAGTTTCATAATACATGGATTGATTGCATGAGGACATGCAAAAGCTTTGCAGTGGGGTTATGTTGAGCCCCAAAGATGTCCTTTTCTTTCACCAAATTTCACTTCATTTCCTTTGTCCTTTATCAATTATAGGCTTAAAAGATCAATAGGATTGATTAAAGTCACTTTAAGAATGCATACAATAACTGACTTACTAAACTTTTGTGGTCTTGTTGTTGTAGTGATTTTTTACTAGACTTAGCTACAGAATGCAGCCATTCTGTAGCTAGTCGCATATTCCGCAGCTATCTTCATGTTCACACAGGTTACAAGTGTCACTCAAAGGAAAAACACATATGTTTGAATTCCAGAACTCACCTACATCATTCCTTGCCCTCTACGAAGTCTGAGAAAAAATCTGCAAGTGGTTATGCACGTGGAGGAAACCAAAACTAAGAAGTAGACTTCTACCAGGACAAGGACTCTACAGATGTCTTCAGCAAGGAACGAGGCCTCAAACAGGAGTTCTAATTCGATTTTAATTGAAAAAGACACCTATCCCTATTTATTCTCAATGGTAGTTATGTATTTTTCTTATAAGAATAACTCAGGGAACCGAGAGACAGTTAGCTAGTTGATGTTTTGTTGTTAAGTTGTCCAAGACTGTAATACTCTGTTTTTGAATCGTTTTCCTTTAATGAAAGAAGTACAACTTTAATACATGATCTGAAGTAATCTTGAGGAGATTCGTGTGCCAATCCGATGGTAGAGGGTCCCTACTGTCCGAAAGGCTTTGTGCATATTTTTTAGATAAGTAACTTTAGCTCTGTTTCGTTCTTAATTTAGGCAATTTTCTGAACTTCATGTTTTATGCTTACTTACATCGAATAGTGCAGTCAATCTTGTTCTCATGAATTGTTCCAAAATATCACTAACACTGAATGAGATAGAGTTGTAGTATTTCGAAGGCTAATTGTGTATTAGTTCAGTTCTGTTCATTTCATTTCAAGTTTTATTAGCTAGTTGTATTCTAGTTCTGTTAAATTCGACTTAAAGGCCTTCATTATTTACAAACTGCTCTTGTTCTTAGTCTCTTCTAACACATTATTATCATATGGACAAGAATTAGTAATATCATTTTGAGGTCTTGACTATTTTGCAATTTCTCATAATTTTACAAACAACCTTTTTCCAAAGCTATTCCAAGAGATCTCTAACCCTTGAATGAGGCTTAATAGTAACATTTTGAGTTGTAGAATGGGTTGATTTTAGTGTCATAAGTTAAATTAGCATAGGGTTCCTTACTATGTTGCAAATAATCTTTTCTCAATGTGTTCCAACAAATTTCTAACTATGGATGAGATTTTCTCTGTGATATTGTAAGTTGTTGTTTACTTAAAAGAACCTCATTGCATCAAAATTATCCTTTTCTCAAGTTGTTCCAACATACCTCTAATGAAATGAATTGGACTGAGTTAATGTTATGAGTTACTTTCCTTGTCAAGCTTTGCAATTGGTGAATTAGCATTTTCTGTTCTTAGGTGCCATACATAGTTTAGAGTAGATTTTGCTCTGTTTTAGTGTGACCAATAACTTCTCTTTGCCAACAATTTAGTTCTTTTCCTCTTAGCACAAAAACACAAAACCAAAAACACTAAACACACGAAGTAGGAAGAAGATACCTAGGCACATATAGTGCACTTCAC
Organism: Pinus albicaulis; assembly: GCA_034641835.2. Taxonomy (NCBI): domain Eukaryota; kingdom Viridiplantae; phylum Streptophyta; class Pinopsida; order Pinales; family Pinaceae; genus Pinus; species Pinus albicaulis. Next base: position 531,253,429 of record CM076576.1, on the reverse strand, counting down.
TTCAACAGTTTACTAGCCCTGGTTGACAATTTATGACATCAATTTAGGAACACGAAGTTGAGCAGACAATTTTCAATGTCAACCTCATTAAAAAATGAAGTAGGTCATGAGTATGGTTCTTTTAATGTGTCAACCTTGTTAAAACAATGAAACACGTTCCTTTTCAATTCGAGTCTTTGATACGATCTCGTAAAATCCCAGTTGAGTCTTTCTCTTGATCTCGTACTTTGAAACTTCACTCTATCTGTCTTTCATATGGACTGAAGCTTGGGGGGCATGTACCTCGAATTGAGTCACCATGCTGGGGGCATGAAAATATTTTTTCAAGCATAGTTTATCTTTGTTTCAAGCTTTTGTAAAAATGAAACCAATCCTAAGCATAGTTTATCTTTGTTTCAAGCTTGTGTAAAAATGAAACCAATTTTCAAGCATAGTTTGTTTCCGTTTCAAGCTTGTGTAAAAATGAAACCGGTTTCAAGAAAAGTTTCCTGATTTCGAGCTTGCGTAAAAATAAAACCATTCCCTCTCGTGATTTCCATTTTATCAGACTAGTTTTCAGATAAGCCTTGGTTTTATCATTCCATCGTCACCATCTTCTCGGCCGATCATATGCCTTCACTTGATTATTTTACCCATTCCTGAGGAACTACTGCAATGAGTGGTCTTGTTAGCTAGCCTCTTGACCTTTACTTGTTCTGAGCAGTTCCACCATAATCAGAACCAGTTGCTACCCGTAATATCACTCGTTCCTTCAGGAGGAGTCAACTTTCAGCTCTTTTATGACTCTCTAAAATTGAAAAGATTGCCGATATTCTTGTCGTTTCGAATTCGTTAAATGGCTGCAAAGCGATATCTACTCAGTATAATTTTACCCCTTTTTCGGGTTGGAATATATTATTTACAAAAAAGGAATACCTTAGCCTATCGCAACTAAGACATTCTTTCAAATATTGTTTTCTACCTTTTCAGATCTGAGAGACTATTTACAAAAAATGATGCCCAGAGAGAGAGTTATTAAACTTTTCCCACGATCACCTCTTTGAGATGCAATTCAGGAGCCTGAAAACGCACTACCTTCCACAAATCATATCTCCAAAAATGTTGCAAACCAAGTTATGAAATTTTTGAAAAACTTCCTCAGGATTTCAGCTTCGTACCGTATGAATTTCAGATTCTGAACCTTCGTAGAAAAAAATTTATAGCACAAATTCCACGATGACCTGTTTAGGAGCCTGAAAAAAGACCTAACTTCCACAGATCATATCTCCTAAAATATTGCGAACCAAGCTATGAAATTTTTAGAAAATCTTCCTCAGGAGTTTGGCTTCACACCCTAAAAATTTCAGATTCTGAACCTTCGTATAAAAAACGTTATAGCGAAAATTCCACGATGACCTGTTTGGAGCAGCGAAACCCTAGAACCCAAACCTCCGATACCAAATGTTGTGTAACCAGCTCCAAAAATAGAAGAAAAGAGATATGAACGCCTTAGAAATAATCCACTTCGAGGGGGCAACCTCCAATACATTAAATAAATGAACAATTCTTGGATGATTCAATTTACAAAACCTCCTTTCTATATATAGGAGTCCATGGGGCCATAATGTAATCCTAGTGGGCCACAATGTAATCCTAGCTGACCTAACAATAATAATTTAAGGGCACAATAATAACAAAATGGGGGTTACAAGGGTACAATAATAACAATAAAGGGGTTACACTAACAACAATAAGGTACTATACTAGTAATATAGGGACCTAACAACATCATAATGAAGATGAGCTAACACTCGGTACCATAATTCACTTATATTATTTGTATTATGAACCAATGCTAATAATGCCTTCCAGTGACCCTGTAGATTCCTTCATATCTTGTTCCCAAAGTGAATGCATCTTTCATACGTGATCCAATGGAAATAACTTTTCCCTTGATGAAGGAAACCCTCATCCCTTTGTATTCCAAAGCGGATATTGATACCAAATTCTTCTTCAACCCAGGCACATACATTACATCATGAAATACAATAGATTCCCTAGAATTCATATGAAATTTGATAGATCCAAAACCTTTGAATGGATGAGTCAATTTGTCTCCAAGAATTATTTTCAATTTTGACTCCCTCTCTACCAAGTTAGAGAGAAATTCCTTGGAACCAGAGAAGTGATGAGTGTCCCCGCTATCAACCAACTAGCTATCCCATGAATCCGGAGGAGATAATATAGTAAGAGTGGAAATGGGAATGTATTTAGATTGATTCACAACATTAATTTCATACCTGGAGAATTTTGAATTCTTTTGTGGATGAAGATCTTCTTCATCATCACTTAGAGCATCAGTTCTTATTCTATCATTTATTCCATCGCGATCATTCCTTCATTAATCTTTCCTTATTTGATCATTGAACCTGTTTTTGTTGCTTCTAGTATTATAACGTGGTCCATTATTCTTCTCGGTGCAATATTGAGCATAATGACCCTTCTTGTGACAATTGTAGCATTCAATATGCGAGTATTATTTTCTTTTATTTTTATTTAGAGGAGGAGGCTTTCTTGAATTTGATGGACCTCCTTTACCTTTATTATTCTTCTTATCATGAGCGATTTATGTAGAGTTCTCCTTCTTCATGCTTTTGAATCCTCCCTCTTCCTATCATCCTAGACTCTTCTTGAGTGATATTTCCAACAATACCATCAAATCAAGGGAGGAAATTTGTGTTTCTAATAGTAGTGATGAATGTTTCCCAAATAGGAGGGATACCTCTTAAAGTCATGACTACCAGTTCCTTGTCAAGCACAAATTCTCCAAATATTAACAATTGATCTCTAACACGAGATATCCTAATTATGTAGGATTGTATGGACTCTCATTTGTTCATCTTGGTGTTTTTAAGTAGATTTTTTAAGGCGATGATTTCATTCAAATAGTTGAACTCATACATTCCTGCTATATTATCAAACACGTCCTTAGACCTTCTCAAGTTTCCAACATATGCAAGTAAATTGTCTTATAAACCATCATCTATAATTAGCTTTGCTTTATTCTCACCTTTCTTATGCTTACTCTTGGTGGCAGTGGATGAATTCTCAGGAAGCTCAGTTACCTTTCCTCGAATGTAGTCCAAAAAATCATTATTGTCAGCTATGATTTCTAACTTAGCTTTCCATGCAGAAAAATTGGATGAGTCACCCAACTTCTCATTTTCCTTGAAGGTGGTTTACATCTTGATTTGACTAGATTGGCTCTTTCAACTTTTCCAAATATGATTGCTTCAATCCTTGTCTCCTCTTGGGCTTGTACTTCAATTTTCATATTTTTCTATGATGTATCAATTACTTATCCCAATTCCAAACTTTAATTAGCAATATTTCCAATTACAATTATTATTTACATTCATCAACAGTAATTGAAGATAGAAAAATAAATGTAATGACAAAGGAGACAACTAGCATATAAACAAGAGACACAAGATTTGGTCAAAGACCAGGGCAAAACCCACTATGGGGAAAACCATTTGAAATTATTTTTCTATTATATTGTCATAAAATGTTCAGCATAGAGTAAAATGAGAAAAATACAATATGATTAGCAATACCACCAAACAAATTTAGAAACATGTGTACAGAAGCATAATATATCAAAGACAACTTGATTCAAACTTCGGACAATTTCAAAAATCTTCAGATGATGGAAAATTATAGTAAAACCCTTGGATGCTACCTTCAGGTTAGCATGGGTGCATCTTTAGGTCTTGGATGCTACCTTTCCCATAACATGTGTGCGCCTAGGGACATAATTATGTAGTTTTGTGCTAGCGTCTGATACATAAACCCTAACTTTTGTGTGAGCTTTAGATCTGTGACTTCGTACCTTCGTGAAACCATTTCCTTCACTAATGTACCGAACCTAATTAGATAGAAGAGAAGAATATGCTTGATGTTGTGATGTCCAAATGAGCTTCTAGGTCACTTGTATTTATATGCTTCTAATGGGTGTATAATGATTTCCATTTGATGTTGAAGCCGACCTGTCCAAATGTGTATATGAATGACGATGACTTGATCCAATATCCATGAGTGGGTGAAAAATAAAAAAACCAACTTCTTCTTAGCCAAACAAGGTGATATTTAAGTTGATATTGGTCCTCTCGAAAAGAGGAACTCAATTCCATCTTCATCTCCATCAATTGAGTAGTCGAAAGTGGAATTTGACCACAGTTACATCATTTTAACACCTTTGATAGTGAAATTCCATGATTTTTTCCATGTGTCATTGCTTCAAAAGTATGTGAAATATATTGATCATGTGATTGAGTGGATTGTATTGGAGGTGGAACCAGAAGGAGAATTCCAACCGAAACCTTAGTGCATTTTGCAGCGAAACATGATCATGCTCCAGTATCAAGCAATAAATCAAGTTAAAGTGTGATGGAATCACTTTGAGCCCAATGAAGCTACATGGGAGGCAGTTGATCAAATATAGGCTGTGTATCCTTCTCTATTCACTAGTTGAGTGGATTTATTTTGATATATGCTTTGATGTTGTGTTTTGGTTATGTTTATATATATATATATATCTATATATATATATATATATATATATATATATATATATATATATATATCTATATATATATATATATATATATATATATATATATATATATATATATATATATATATATGTGTGTGTGTGTGTGTGTGTGTGTGTGTGTGTGTGTGTGTGCATATGTATTTAAGTACCGCATCGATTTGTGTACAAAGCTCTAATAAGAAGTATTGTGTTCATGGCATGATGGTCATCGTCTTATTAGTATGGTACGATGTAAATGTAGCATCGATTTGTGTCATAAGGCTCCATGGGAAACATGTGCTTTTTTAGTTATAAGTTTCATTGAACACTGAGGATAGTGTTCCCCCAAGGGGGAGGGGTTTGTAACATCCCTTGGTTTATTTTCTTTGTAAATAAAATAAGACCAAGGTCACGGGACATGTATTCCAAGATGAATGTTGGGAAAAATATGGTGATGAGTATCACCAGTGATTAATTAATGGCTATGGAAATTATCAAAGGCATTGGAAAAGGAAAAGTGGCATTAATTAGCATTATTTGTGAAAATAAAGGGAAATAGGAGAAAATGGAGATGAAAGGTCACAAATTTGCATGAGGAGGAAATTGATGGAAATGAAGAAAATAGAGGCCCCAATGATAAAAAGGCTTGTGAGGATCAGTTTACAATTTTTTCTTAGTTCAAGCTTTAGCTCTCTCTTATATTCTCTCATTCTCTCTTACTCTTGCACACTTAAGTTTTCTTGGAGCATTCTTGGAGCATTCTAGTTTCACTTGGATTTAGAGAAAGAAGGCAAAGAAAAGTAGGAAAATGCAAGGGAATGGATGGATCAACAACTATAACTGGATTTCTTTGCAGGTAATAAGTTTTTGTGTGTAATTTCCTTTTTGATTTATGGATGCATGGTATTTGCATGTGATTATCTGGTTATGTGTTGTCAATTTCATGGAGGATTTCCTAGATTGACAATGGCTTTAGCCTTGCCTTTCCATTTCCTGGATAGACATGGTGTTGTGGGTCTTTCCACTTGATTGTTTTCTGAATGGTGCTCATAATTCCTTATGGATGTGGGTTGGAACAAACACTGTGGAACCCCTGTAACAGCTTGGGTTGAGTTACTAGTCCTGGTTCCTAGGTTGGGACAAACACTCTAGAGCCCTTAGTGGGTTGATTTACTAGTCCCTGGAGCCGGGTTGGAAAAACTCTCTGGAGCCCTCATACCTTTGTCTCTCATTATGTATATCTGATTATGCAAGTCATCAATAGCTTTATCCTTTATTTTTATGTATTTCATTGATTTTTGTGTTTTCCGCATAATTTTTTATTGTAGCTCTGCAATATTCTTCATGCATTCAACAATATCCTTCTCCTTTAGTTTGTACTTTTCCTTATAGCAGTAGAGAGAGGAAGAATCCTCCATTGAAACTTGTTTTTAATGGATAATTCTATCATATACTGAGAAAACAAATCTATTATTGAAATTGTATGTTAGGTTGTAGATGTTAAATCCTCCATTGAAACTTGGAGATGTAGATGTTAAATCACCCATAAAAGGGAAGTTATACTGAAGTGCCAACTATTTAGAAGGAATTTTGTCTATTATAGAAAACCATCATTACATGTTTCCATATAATGGTCCATACCTTCCTACTCCTCCTCTTCATCCAATATACATGTAAGTTTTCTACAACACTAGTAGCTATATCTATAGCATGGAAAACTATATTAGAAAAAAATTCCAAACCTTAAACCTATGTTTTTTTAGGTTCTTTCTCAATGGTTTTCTTTGATTTTTATCTCCTAATGTAACTTTTAAGATAAATTGTTTGAACATGGGTCAATACAAACCAAATAATTTTCTATAATGTTCCCGAGAAACTGAACTTAAACTTCTTAATTTTACCTTTTAGGGCATAATGTAATTTTTTAGCCAATAGATGAGGGACATCTATGGCCCTGCCTTCAGCTCAATGAAAGACTAGCCTCATGAATTCACCAGAAAAATCATGCTTGTGATTATTCGTAATTGTCCCAAGGAAACCTTGAATCAAGGATTTGTATATTCTTTGGGGAACATCTTTCATTTTTAATCCATTCTTCAAAACAAATATTTTTTTCCCATATATTTATTTCCCATTAATATATTTTATAGCATAGGGGTTTTCTTGGAGTTAAATATTGCCCCCCCTCAGTGTGGAATTTTTGTTTCTCTTGCAACTAGATTAGGGCCCCCATGTAAATCCTCTGCCAAAATAATTTTAATTCTATGGATTTATCATCATAATTTTCTATGGCTTCCTCTATCTCAAAATTTTGTAAATTGAACTGTCCAAATATTAATTTATAACTTATGCTCTTCTTAGGATATCTAGCATACTTGGAATTTTTTTTGTACATCTCCATGTATTAGCACCCTCTTTGAATTTTTTGACAGTGAACTTCTCCTAGGAACCCCATGTGTCAACTATTTGCAGGGAAGAGGAGACCCATGTTTAATTTGACGCCATCGTTGTCTGGGGTCAAGGCACACTAGCTAGATGCATGCAAAATGCAATAATGCATGCTAAATAAACCGTGAGGAATCCACATTGAATGCAAGAATTCACTCTGAATAAACAATGAGGAATGCATGTTGAATGCACGAATGCACACTCAATAAACAACAAGGAATGCATGTGCAAATTATTTTTTTTTATAATTATGTTTTTATTTTTTTATAAATCACTTTTATAAAGAAAATAAAATTTTATTAAGTGAAAAAAATATTTATAAGGTGCTTTAAATTTTCTCCTTTACTCATATTTTTTCTCAAACACAATTAAAAACTGAAATTTAATATTTAGATATGAGATATAGTTTATTAAAAATAACACTTTTAAAAATAGGGCCACAAGATGTTGATGGCATGTTATATGGCCATCACTTCTTTCTCATAGGCAGTAGAATTGCCTAAATTTCCATCATGCAACTACTTACTGATAAATGATAGTAAATGTGATTTTTGCATTAAAATGGAACCCAAATTTTTTTTATAGTAAATGTCATAACTAGGTCACTTGACCGAATTTTAAACTTGATTCAAATTGTGTACTATTTAATTAAATTGAATATCTTCCTTTCTTTTGTCATATTTTGTCATTTCTCATCATCTTTTAGGATGCTTCACGGTCTTTCATGATATTTCGTTATCATTCATGATCTTTCTTCATCTTTCGCGATCTTTAAGGATGCTTCACAACCTTTTGCAATGTTTTGTGAACTTTCATGATCTTTTGTGGAATTCCATCATCTTTTGCAACCTTTCATCATGTTTTGTGATATTTTGTCATATTTCGTGATATTTCACTATCTTTCATGATATTTTGTCATTTTTCATGATATTTCATCATCTTTCCCAATATTTCATCATCTTTCGTGATCTTTTAAAAATTTTGTGATCTTTCATGGTATTTCACAATATTTTAGGGTCTTTTGTGATGTTTCACGATCTTTCATCATATTTCGACATCTTTTGTGATTTTTCATCATCTTTCATTATCATTTAGGATGTTTCATGATCTTTTGTCATCTTTCATGATATTTTAGGATTTTTCATGATATTTTGTGATCTTTCATGATTTTTTGTCATCTTTTGTGATATTTTAGGATGTTTCATGGTCTTTCGTGATCTTTCGTGATCCTTTGGGACCTTTCATGATCATTCATGATGCTTTTTCATCTTTCACAATTTTCATGATTTTTCATAATCTTTCATCATCTTTTTTTATCTTTCATCGTCTTTTAGGATTTTTTGTGGTGTTTCTTAATCTTTTATGATATTTCATAATCTTTCGCAATCATTTAGGATGTTTCGCAATCTTTCACAATCCTTCGTGACCTTTCGTCGTCTGTTTCTTTATGAAGCACTTTCATTTACATTAATTTCAACCTTCAAATCACTAAATTATAAAAATTTAATTGTATTAATGTTACTTATATATGGTAAAAAATAATAATATTTAATTTAATTAATGTTCCTTCTATCATAATTAATATCTTAATACAATACTCATTTTACATGAATTAATGTTCCTTATGTATGATATTTTTCAGACATGATGCAAGGTTATATCATAAGGTTAGGTGTTGTCCAATCATGTCCAATTTCAAATTTCATTACCAATAGTGTAATTGGTTTGGCCCTGGAGTGCATATTTGTTCCAACTTGAAAATTGGAAGATATGATGAATTGCTACATTGGCAGACTTGGATTTTAGTGAGTAAGATTTATTTTAGGATAATAAGTATTATATGTTGTGTAAAATTTTTGTATATTTATGATGGAATGATCATTATTGGACTTTCAATTAATTACAAGTCCTCGTGTCCATTTATTTTAGGCACACATTCCCTCCCTTTTACCCTATAAAATCAATCCAATTTGGAGTATTCATGCAAAATAGAAATTTAATGAGCGTGAGTTATTTTCCACCCAAATTTAATGAGGATGTAATTCATGGTATTTCGGGAGGCATGTTCCCCACACCTTTCAAAGGTCTCTTAGGTCATGTATAAATAGGAAGAGGCTTCTAATTTTTAAATCATAACACATTGGTGACAAGTGGAAGGAGTTCGCTATCTTTTACCTTTTTCTTTTTCTTGTTTGGAACTATACTACTATTGAGGGAGAATAACATTGTTGTGGAATTTATTCTCATGATGATGAAATTTACTGGTTTATAAGGTACTATGTGTTTCTGTGAGATTGGTTTTAAGTTTTAATCTCTTAAAATTTGTTTAACACTAAAATGCTATGTATTTTCTTGAGGTATTATCATGGCATGTTAGCATAGTTCTTGAATATTGAATGCTAGTAGAAAGCTCTAGTTGATAATGAATCCCACAACTTCCTTAATTCTCTTAGCCCCTAGAATTCTAGTCACCATTTTCAAGTGTGTTGGTAATTCCTTTCCAAGAATTTTCCAATCGATGAGTGACATTGAAACCCTAGATCTACTTATACTTCATTTCCAAATAAAAAATAAGAACTATTCCTATTTGTCTCCATTCTCCTTACCTATTTATCTTCAAATCCTATCTAGGTCACTTTACCTAATATTAAACTTAAAACCCTACAAAATATGTACAATATAGATAAACCTAAAATAGACCCTGCAAACCCTAAGTGCTTATATCTCTTTATCTATCCCTTGGAAACATTTAAACCTAATTACTACTAAAATAAGGTCATCCATCCTTACTTATAGGGTTTTGACCAAGAAACTACAGGTTCCAACTATTAAAATTCAAGTTTGATTTTTCTTTGTCCAACCACTTGTTCCCAAACATTCCCCATGTGCATTTATTTGAGGCACACAAGATCTTCCTTTTACCCTATGAAATCCATGTAATTTGGAGTATTCTTGAACAACATAAATATCTATGTGAAAAAATAAAAATATTTAATTTCTATTAATGTTACCTATGAGTAAAAAAATACTCTCCAAGTTGAATCATTCAATTTGGCCTTGAAATGAAGGTTGGGTGTGCATTTTTGTGAAGCGGGCCAAAATTCCCTTTGTTCACTAAAATGCACACCCAGGCTTCATTTCTTGGCCAGTTTTATTTATTCAAATTGTATATTTTTTATTTAATTATTTTACACACTTTTACATTGTTATATATTTACTTTGAGCTTATATATTTATACTTCATATTTCATACAACATTCTAAGTTTTGCTTTGAATTACCTTATGTGAAAGTTCTGTATACATGGAAACATAGTTATGTAGGATATTTTTCAGGGATGATGCAAGGTTATGTCCTAAGGTTAGGAATTTTCTAATCATGTCCCATTTCAACTTTTATTACCAAGAGTGTAATTGGTTGGGCCTAGGAATGCATATTTGTTCTGAATGTGATCATTGGTAGATATGATCAATTTCTATTCCGACAGACTTGGATTTCAGTGTATAACATTTCCTTTATGAAAATGACTATGATGTGTTGCATAAAATGGTTTTATATTTAGGATGGAATGATCATTATTGTATTTCCAATTAATTACAAGTCCTGGTGCGTATTTATTTGAGGCACACAAAACTTGACTATAACCCTATGAATGTGATCCAATTTAGCATATTCTTGCACAACAAAAGATTCTATGTGACAAATTAATGTCAATTATGAGTAAAAAACACTCTCCAATATGATTCATTCAATTTGGCCTTGCAATGAAGGTTGGGAATGCATTTTTTTTAAGTAGGAAAAAATTCCTTGGTTAACTGAAATGCATGTCAAACCTTCATTTATTGGCCAATCTGATTGATTCAAATTGTATGTTGTTTATTTAATTATTTACACACTTTTGAATTATTATATGTTTACTTTGATCCTTAAATAATTTTTCTTCGGATTTCATACAACATTCCAAGATTTGCTTCAACTTGCATTATGTGAAAGTTATGTATAGTTTTTGCTTCAAATTGCTATTGGGCAGAATAATTGTCCTTTTAATTTAGAGAAATGGTTCCAACACTTCAAAATAATTGTCCTTTTAATTTAGAGCAATGGTTCCAACACTTCAAATTGTCAATCCGGGTAGGTTTTGTTATTGGAAGGATATTGCGCAAAATATATGCAAGTGAAAATGATGAATAGTGCTAATGAATCTCAAACTCAATGGTTGTAATCAAATTCTCAAAAATTCAACACTCTGGTTCTTACACTCTTAAACCCTGTTCACGCTATTAAGAAATAAAGACATAATGCAAAATAAAACCACTTTGTCACATTGTCACCCTTATTTAGAAAAGAAAAAAACTCTTGGAAACCATTCTCTCAACAAATGTTGAAACACACATTCCAGTGAAATGAACACACCATCAAACTGTAACAGGAATTAATAACTAGCACACTAACAAAGGGATCGGTCCAAGACCTATGTTGTTACACAACACAAAGGTTAGAATTCTACAAAAAATTAAAAGCATGAAAAAGACTAATAATAATAGTAAAAACATTGACACATGAATTATAACTCAGAGAAAATAAATAAAATAGATACAATACCTTCCTAACCAGTGATCCCTGCTAAGAAGGAGGGCCCTCCCTTCCTAGTAGGGGTTGGTGTACT